>JAOYSI010072461.1:0-21477 GCA_025775065.1 Hiodon alosoides
TATCTCTCTCTCTCTCTCTTTTTCTCTCTTCCTATCTATATCTCTTCTCTCTCTCTCCCCCTCACTCACTCTCCCCCCTCTCTCTCTCTCTCTCCCCCTCACTCACTCTCTCTCCCCCTCACTCTCTCTCTCTCTCTCTGGTCCCAGCCTTTGTATTCTATGCTGAAACCAATTTTGAATCCACTCACAGACTGTTCCTTTAATCCTAATTTAATTTTATCCTATTTCATTTTAATCCGCATTTATGGAATTTTATCAAAGGCTTTAGAGTCTAAATGTATAATATCATAAGCCAGATCTGATGCTTAACTCTTTGTGACTACTTGTTTAAAAATCTAAATGATTAGTTGGACATGATCTGCCCCTGCAGAAGACTTGCAGGCATTTATCCCTGCCCTATCCCTAATAATAAATTATAACCATTTATAAACAATGCTGTTCAAACATAATGTGTTCGTAGGGTCAAATTGGTTATGTAAAGGAAGTACAGGACCTTGCTTATCTCCTGCAATCTCCCCAGCTTATATTGGCTGAGAAATGGATATTGGCTAATGGTTTAGAAATGATTTTATCAACTTCTGATTTAAGCTTCTGTCATTTTCCCATTACCTCATCTTCCAGCAGCTTAAGGTCTTGTTACACTGGCATTTTTGACATACCTGATATTTTCACATGTTAAGTTCTCAATGAAGCACTCTTTCAATGTGTCTGCAATTTACTTTGCGTACAAATAACATTGTCTTTTACTTTACTTTTTTAACTGTAGTGCTAAGTGCTTTAGGCTTGTTTTTAAATGCCTATGCCCATTTGTTCTTCAAATCGCCTTTTCATCCGTCATAGTTTTTCATGTGGTTCATTTACGAAGTGATTTAAAAAAAAAATCGTCAAACACTTTCATAAAGAGATACTGTTCCGATCTGTGAAGCTTTTGTTGTTCTTCAGGATGAAGAACGGGTATCGTTAAGCATATTTTAAAATAATAAATGAACAACTCATTCGAAGTCTCCAGTCTACACTGTTCAGGTGCTTACTCGTCAACCCTAAGATTCACCTTCTGAAAGCTGAAGTCTTTAGTTATAGAGACGTCGGCCAACTTGGGATCACATCTTCTACATTGACTCAACTGACCAGTCCTATCTGAATAGTCCAGATCAGCCCCTCCCCTTGTGCTGAAAAATAATTTAATAATTTAGCAAGAACCCTCTCCTTTTCCCCCCACTAATTTAATTCATATATCCAGGCTTGGGCTAAGAGCACCAATTATTGCCAGTTCCTGCACATATAGATGTTATTCAAAATAGCCTTCTTCCTTCACACAGGTTCCTAGTTTTAAAAACAAATTTATACTCTTTGCATTCAGGTAAAAGGCATTTTAACTGATCAGCTATAAAGTTAAGCTGACTTTCCCTATTTGTCACCCTTTAAAGCAAACTTAAAGACTAAAACTGATATAGATAGGACATTAAATCAGAAGACCAAGTTGATCATCAGAGTCTGGACACTTTATGCCCACTCTTTGCCCAAGAGTCCCAAGAGTCGTCCAGGACTGGGGGGGGGGTCATTGATCCTCTCCAAAAAAAAAATTAACTGTGTCATTGCTGTGCTGGAGATTACATTTCGTATACTGAAAAGTCTCAATGTGGGAAAAAAACAAAAACAACCTCTCTTCTGAACTCACCATCCCGTGTTGAATACAACAAAGTCGTTTTGAGGGATCTTGAGGCAGCAGTGTATAAAATGCTATAAATAAGAGATGGGGGACAATTTCTGAGAGCATTAGAACTTTGATTCCTCCAGGCAAGGCCACGGGGACAGCCAGGATACTCATTTATTTATACAAATGTAATGTCATATTAGTTTGCCCCGTTCCACTTTGACGTAAACTTTATTAGTTACTGTGGCCAATATTTTCAGTCAAAAAAGTATTTGAACTATTGGATGTTAAGTTATTAACATGGTATTGGGTTATATTCTACATTTGCTCAGCAGATAATGCTATTCTATCCTGGGAATGTTTTATATTGTTATGGTATCAAGATTTGTCCCTACCCCTTAGCGAAACCTTCTATTTTAACTGCCACGTATTCTTTCTCAAACGTTGGTTATTAAAAAACCGTATCTCTGAACACCAGATTAACCAGGTATTTTTAAAATTTTAATTGATATCAAATCAACCGGCATGTAACACTTGACTCATAATGAAAAACATTTGCATGGTCATTGGGTTGGTGTCTTGAATAAGATATAACTTGATCATTTTGTTGACTGAAAGTGGAAAAAAGAGGCTGCAGTAGAAGTAGTAGTTGTGTAAATGTATTTAATAAAATATCCCAGTACTTGGATATTCAGGGATGTGTGTCCTGCTTCATGCATTTCAGTCCTCACACTATTTTCCGTTGAGGTCCAACCTTGTTCCTCGCCCCCTCAGAGCTAAATGCCCCCACTGTGACCTGGGCTGGGCGAAGAGACTGTGTATCTCTCTTGCTCTCTCTTCTCTGTGCACAGGACGGTTCCCAGCCCTAAATGATAGATCTCTACGTTTAGAGGGGGGGAGGGGGGGTTGCACTACATTGGTGGGGGCCCAAGCCAGATCCCGGGTGAGAGCGGGACAGGTAGCGACTCACCCCAAATTCTGCACTCGGACGCACGCTCGGGCGGCTGTAACGTTAACGACCCCTCCTTTTTGTTTTTCACCACTTGACGGAGTCATGTCGTTTCCGTCCCGGCTGACGGCAGCCGCTTTGCAGAGCATGCGCGAGATACATTCTGCTAAGGCCACTGAAGGGAAGAATCTCCTGCTTATGGCTCTGATCCCAATTTTCTGTTGTTAGCTGAACCTGCCCTCTGCCACTGCCAGCGAATAGCCCCCTCCCCCAACAAAGCCCTGTGGTTTTGTTGTCAAAAGCTATTTCCAACTGGATAAAACTGGATTAAAGATTAAATAATGCCTGCTGAAAAAAATATGAAACAAGACTGAAAGGTCTGCTTATTCAAACCGAGACGGTTCGGGGCAATCCGGAATCTTCTCGTTGCGTTTGAAGTTTGAGCCTCCACGGCTGATGTTTCGCTAGGAGAACGCGAAACCGCAGGAGGGGCCGGTCTCTCAAACTGCCGGCAGTGGACCATGAATTGCATACACCCTAACCCTAACCCTGACCCTAACCCTAACCCTGACCCTAACCCTGACCCTAACCCTGACCCTAACCCTGACCCTAACCCTAACCCTGACCCTGACCCTGACCCTAACCCTAACCCTGACCCTGACCCTAACCCTGACCCTAACCCTGACCCTGACCCTGACTCTGACCCTAACCCTGACCCTAACCCTGACCCTAACCCTGACCCTGACCCTGACCCTAACCCTGACCCTAACCCTGACCCTGACCCTAAACGGCTCACATTGCCCCGCACTCCCATTCTTCACCCCAAGACTCCACTCTGCTAAGAGTGAGTGTTTGACGTCCGCTAATGGCTGCACTACTGCAGGCCCACGCTGTCAAAGTAAAGCTACCCAGCTGCCGGTGTGAGTGTCCCTAGGTCGTTTTGAGTCTCCAACAGCAGAAATAAAGGGAACTCTCTTTGCACGGGATGGTCAGTAAATGGCCAAACGTATAGAGCTGGCTAAGGAATCTCTGCCGTTGACATGGAAGACACAGTCGACACAGTAAACGTGTGACATATTTGTGCATTATGTGTACACATATGCAGAAATCCATGTACTGTGGCAGTGAATGCGGCAGTCCCGATCAGGGCAGGGTCCCGCCGTTCTCTGTCCCCCCTCAGTCCTCCAGGTCCTAAATAATACATGGCCCCTTCCATTACCGGCTCTACTCCTGCCTGTGGGCTGCGGCAAATTCGCGTTGAGGAGACGTGGGTCGTGTGGCCAGAGCAACCCGCTCCCTGACATGGAAAACGTTTCAAATGTAAACAAAGAGATACAGTCCGGAGCCGTGGAACAGAGGTCCCCGTTGCAGCTAATTCTTCTCCAATGGCTCAAAAAATATATATGTATGTGTGCACATATATGCACATTTTTGGCATTGATCGAGCGTATTGTCTTGACTATTTAATCATCGATCACAAAGGACTTTGGTGACCTCATGTTGTTAGCGTCACAGCATCTCCCCAGAGAGCCTTTGTTACATATGCAGACTGAGGACCCGTTTTGTCGAGTTGCTGTTAAGTCAGAATGAGCTTGCTGGAGGGTGACTTGCTTAGACTGGGCGTTCTGCGGTCGGATCGCCGTCAGTCACCCGGATCAGAGCTCTGCAGTCAATTGCCACTCCGTCCATCACAGTCCTGCCGCAGCGCTGACGGGTCAGGGCCGTCGTACATGACACACTGTCCTGCACGCCAGTGCCACGGTCTTTGGGTCCCGCAGGAAACCTCGACTAACCTTCAAAGAGGGCTTGGCTCCCTCGGTTTAGAGTCCAGCCAGGCGCCTCCTGTGTTGTGGATTTCGGCGATGTTGTTCAGCCCCATACCCCTGTGTGGTCGTTTCACCTGTGTGCAACGTCTAAAAGCTTGCGACCCGGCGCTACAGAACCTTACCGCATGAAGGCGATGTTTGAAAGGAGAAACTCTACGTGAAGGCGATGTTTGAGAGGAGAAACTCTACGTGAAGGCGATGTTTGATAGGAGAAACTCTACGTGAAGGCGATGTTTGAGAGGAGAAACTCTACGTGAAGGCGATGTTTGAGAGGAGAAACTCTACGTGAAGGCGATGTTTGAGAGGAGAAACTCTATGTGAAGGTGATATTTGAGAAGAGAAACTCTATGTGAAGGCGATGTTTGAGAAGAGAAACTCTACATGAAGGTGATGTATGAGGAGAGATACTCTTTGTGAAGGTGATGTTTGAGAAGAGAAACTCTACGTGAAGGAGATGTTATCTCAATGTTTGAAACACTGAAGCAACACTGAGCTTCACATTAAACAACAATGCCAGAAGAACCCCTCGTCAGCTCCGACTAACGAGGTGGCATGGCGTTTACGCCACGGTCGAAATCACTCAGTCAGAGTGAGGTAAAACCACTCATTCTGCAGGCCTGATCTCTCCGTGCTTTGTTAAGAGCCTATTGTGGGTAAGGGCTTCCTGACGGGCGCGATCGGACCGGCGGCGACACACCCACAGGCATCTGCTGGGGATGAGGCCGGACGTTTTAAGAGCTGCTGGTCTCCCCGGGAGGGGCCGACTGCTGGGGGGAACTGCAGGAAGGAAGGACGATCTGGGGTGAAGCCGAAGGGCTGAAAAGCTGCACTGAGCTTCTCACCGTTTCTCCCACCGTGGGCCCTCTCCTTCCCTTCAGTCATTTAGCTTGTTTCGTGTATGGTAGAACCCATGGAGGGAACCAGGAAGAAATATTTTAGCTTGCCTTGTTTACGGTAGAACCCATGGATGGAACCATAAAGAATTATTTCAATTTGTTTTCAACCCTTTTCTCTTTTCAGTAATAAATGTGACTCAAAGCTCCTCTGGGTAACTCCTGAATGGTGCAGGGGGATACAGATATATCATTACATGTTTGATATTATTAAACTTGATGGTTGTAAGTTGAACTACGGCTGCAGAGGGCTAGAACAAACCACATCCAAATTTCAGCCAGCTCGGTTTTCTCGATACACACTATCTCTGTGGAAGTCTAGACTGGTTTGGCATTGAATATGGATAAGCGCACCTCCACCGGTCACCCAGGTCCAACTCCCTTCCTCTCAGAAGCTGCACTAACTCAACTACGTTCATTCTCCAGGTAAGGATGTTGGGATTCCACTCGTAGCCGGAGCAATCCCGATAATCTCGCAGGGACCGCGACGGAAAAGGACCACTCTTCCCGTCGCATTCCGCCTCATCCAGCCTCTTCCCGCCCTGACAGCGCAGATACCTGCAATGTTTCACAGCTGGGCGAACTAGCCTTTTCTCCAGACCGCTCCCAGTGGCAGCGCAGATACCTGCGATGTTTCACAGCTGGGCGAACTAGCCTTTTCTCCAGACCATTCCTAGTGGGAACACCGGGTCTCTGTGGAACATTTGTATCACACAGCATCCAACACACACAATATCTCTTTTGATATGCAGAGGGCGCCGATGGTTTGGCTGCATTATTCATGCCTCAGCTTTCCGGTGTGCAGGACCGGGCCTAGCCGGCTGAGCGCCAACTTGCTCTGGCTCTCGAGCGTGACACGTGTAAAGATAACATCACTGGACACGTATGGGGGACGCTGCAGGGCACCCGTTGCCCAGTGTTGCCCATTGTAATGAGAGATTGAAGAATGGGAAGACTTTTATCCTGGAAAGGATAAATAATGAATGGGCAAAATTTTCAAATTTTAATTGCACCGGATTAAATGATTCAGTGACCATGTTTCTTTTATAAAAACCTGCAATTGAAAGGAGAGGGTGCGACATGAATCGCCCGCATTAAAGAAATGGGGGGGGGGGAATGCAAAAATGTAATAAATAATGAGTGCGCGGGTGATGTGAAAGTTCCGTGGGCGACCACGGCACGCGGGCGACCACGGCACGCAGGCGACCACCAGCTTCTGCGGAAGGCGCTAAGACACCCAGGCTACTGCAAGAGGATACTCAAGACTGACATGACAAGACCTGTGGACAGATGTGGAGTTGCAGTTATCCCCCACAATCATCAATTCAGACAAGGTGAAACGCCTCCCTACCGTCCATAACTTTGACCGCGTAAAAGCGCGTTTTATTGCTATTTTAAAATCCCAATTGACATAAATAAATAATGTGTGTATTCATCAAGCCATCAACTTCTAGAGCAGGATGGAAACCACAGAGACACAGGGCATGCAGCTGCCCAGTAAAATCATTGCATTTAGTCTGCATTAGAGACATGGCAAATATCAACCGAAATCCAGCTTCTGTCATTGGCACAGTCTATTCGGTGACTCATGCAGTCCAACTGCAAATATGTAAAGGGGCATTTCTATAAGCTCTTCCATGCCAGGAAGCCAGGAACTAGCTATTTTGAACCAAAACATTTATTTCACCGAAATGTACCTAGCCATCTGTCGTAAGTGACAAAATTAGTTCTGCCCAGAGGGACAAGAGCAGGGTTTATTTGAAGAATTTTAAACCTGCAGGGATTACAGGACAGCTGGTTTGGGAAAAGAGGGTCTAGAAGGGCTGGTTAAACTCTCCACTCTGAATTAAGTGTTATTGGACCTTAAATCACCACAGCGACAAACGCCTTCAGTAACACATGCAATCTGAGAGATCACAGATCATACTTGAGTTTTCTCAACACCATCGTCACCAGGGCATTCCGTCGGTCTTACAGGAATCTACTGGAAACTATTACTGCAACTGCTGTAGAATCGAAGGCTCATGGCAAATTTTATAGGAAGCATAATCTTCACATGCATCACATTTGTTTAAATTGTAAAGAAATGACAGAAAAATGATCTTAGAATGATAAACGTTCATGATGGCGTTCAGTCCAGCTCCAGGGTCCCCGTGTCTATGCTTGTTTTTGTACCAACCTATTTCCTAATTAATCCGGTTTGACTGAGTTGTGAATTGATGACTGATTGAAAACTGGCCTAAACAGTATCTGCGTTTTGTGCAAAAAATGTTTTCCAAGGGGTTTGTTAGGAAGTTTTTGGACATCCAGGTTTTCAGAAGCAGAGCAGCGCTGGTTAATGGGACGTCCCAGGGCTCTCCACCTCATTGTTTCGGTTGCCTGGGACTTTCGTCTTTTCCCCTGGAGTCGGGGGCCCAAGGAAGGCCTCGGCGTGGCAGCTGCGTTGTTCCCCGTGATCTGGGCTGGCCGCGGTAACAGCGAAGCCTCACCAGCGGGCCGCAATGGGGCAGGGGAACGGGGAAAAGAAGGAGGGGGCGCCAGTTAGCCGCCCGCGCCGTGTACAAACACTGGCTCCCCGCTCTAAAGGCCTGCCTTAGGGCTGAAGTCATTAAAAAATTAACATATGAAATATGAATAACGCGCGGAGTCCGTGCTTTCAGTCGCTCCCAGGATAAACCGTGAGTCGGACCACGATGGGCGGGGGGTCAGCTCCTTCACAGCTCATTATACTTCAGTGTTGAGTGCTGGCCCTTTTCTTCAAAGCCGGGCTGACTCACTGCCTATTTCCTTGCTTCTTGGGAGCCATTTCAAACCACAGAAACAACATTATGTTCGGGGAGGGACACAGTAAGACTGGAAGACTTGTTCGTCAGCCCAAATGTACCGACTTTCTTCAACCTCAGACATTGACAGATAACCCCTGAGAGCAGATGCCCACTGGAAAATAATCAGCACTTCATCAGAACAGCGTCAGCTTGTAACAGCGTGATTTTTAGACGGGTTCCTGGAGATGGCCAGCCGGGGGGGGTGAATTAGGCCTTTCCCAAAACGAATGCCTCGTACAGTGCATCAGGAGCTGGCTTCCTGAGGGCAGCCATCTCAGGCCAAAGATAACCAATCTGGCGCCAAACCAGCACCCATCCCAACCCAGAATCGATGTGCGGTGATGAGGGTTCCAAAGTACCCAATCTATTTTTGAAACATGTTGAATAATTTATCATTTACCGTTAGACACTCTGTTCTGTTTTTCTCTGGAGTAAACATTATATTTGGATATAAAATGGTATTTTTATTCAGTACAATCATAAGAAAGAAGATAAAGGTATTGTATTGTCTGCATTGTTATTTTCCTCATCGCTGAGGTGTTGGGATAGACAGGGTTGAAGGCATGCTTTCGCCCAGCCAACACGTAGAAGATCACAAACCCGTTTGCACTATGAAGATGGGTGTTTAAAGCTATAGTTCTGGCAAACGTTATTTTCCATTGACACAGCAGATCAGAATGACCCAAGAAAAAGAAAAATTTGAAAATAAAGGATATCTGTGTGTGACAAAATGATTAAATACAGATCATTTTAAGGCAGTATTCTTATATATCCAAGGATTCCTTTAAATTAAAATATTGGCTCAAATGGATAATGGGTATATTTGCAGGACTAAATTCTGTACATTTTCTAGATTTTTCTGGGGGAGGGAGATATTGCGTAGTGTTTGAATGGAACATTGGCACTTTCAAACATGATTGACTATCTATAATTAAGTAGAAAATTTGTTGGGTTAGATGTATGGTGGATTGACTTTGGTCTTACGTTAAACTCCAACAAGGCGTTTAATTTGAAATGGTTTAGCCCACTCGTAAAACGCTGTTGGACAACAGAGTCGCAGGTAACGTTGGTAACATCACTGAAACCTCAATCAAGGCAGTTACCCACGATTTCCACAAGAAACATGACGCAAGAGCGTGAACTGTGCATGTTGCCCTGGATAAGAACAATTGCTAAGTGAAGAAATTCCTCGCCCAGGACCTTGACGCTTGTCTCTCAAAATTGGTCTGGAACCGCTTCAATGTTACAGCGGCAACACGGTCTCTGTTGAAGTGCCGTGCAGCCGGCACAGCGCCACCGTCTCTCTCCCAGTTTGGTGATTCCAGGTCTTGATTCATTAGCAGTGCACGTGGAGGGCAATTCATCATGCAGCCTACCGGAATGTGTGCTGGCACAGCATACAGGACAAGGGGGAGGAGGGGGTCAACTCCTGTAAATCAATTAGGAGAGCAAAGCTCCTGTGCAGAGAGTGGTCTCCAGCTAATTAGGCCTCCAAAAAGGTGGCTAATTAGCTGCTGGCCACTCCGGGTCTGCAGTTTAGCAGCTCGTAAAGGCTGCTAGCGGATATACTGCGAGACGAGGCTGCTTCTTTGTTCATTTTAACATGCAGCGCCATTACGCTATTCTCCTGCTGTCTGTTACGGACACGGCGTACAGTTCACTTCCAGCACATTTGTGTGAAGGTGATAAGCGTTTTGTGGCTTCAGGAAACTTGATGACACGTCGCGATCGCATCGACTTGCTACTCTAAAACTGGGACAGGGAGAGGGACCAACCCTTGGGGCGGTTGTTTGACGCTGCCCGACCCATTGCCCTTAAACACAGATGTAGACATGGGCGGGAACTTTTACGCTCTTCAGTTCTTCTCTGGTTATTTGACCAGAGTTTGAAAACATGCTGGTGAGATACTGGGGCACCACCATCACCAGCGTAACCGCTAACTTGTACTTGTATCGCACTTGTTGGGGAAAACAATTCCAAATTCCGGCCAGTGCGGAATAATTCCCCCTCGGACGGAACCAGCTGAAACCAGGCCTGTCGTTTTCATTAAAGTCACCAAGGAAAGATTCCGTGCCTCCAGGTTTCCCTAACCCCCCCCCCACCCAACTCCAAACCAGTGTCTGGCTCAAAATGAGCCCATTCAAAAACAGCTATGATGTTATGATAACAGCTGACCGCTCCTCAGAGATCTGACATTACTCCACAGACTGCACTCAATTGTGCCATTCCCTGTTCCCCTGTACTCTTGTGCTTTATAACTACGGTGCCTGTATTGAAGATTAGTGACACTAGCACTCATCCTGGCCAAGCACGCAGTCCATTTGATAGATAGATAATCATGTGTTTGACGTATAAAAGCTAGATCAGTACATTATGTAATTGTCCCCTTTTGTCCCATATCTTCTCTGTGACTGGTTTCTCATTTTGGCTAACACAGGATTCAGTTATGTTAGATCCGCTGGTCCGCAGCATCTCTATGTAACACAAAATAATAACAAGAAATATATTATTAAAATCAGATTCATTATACACAGTGTGGGGGTACAAAAATGATGGCTGTTCCAGAGGTGAGGTTTGTATTGCAATGCCACACAATAAAAATACCACAAGCAGTTTGTTTTTCCTGTTTTTGGTCAATCACACCTACATAATTCTGTCATAAAGTTTAAAAATAATAAACATCTGGCCATTCTCATTCTAGCTCTCTAAAGCATCCCCACTAAGACAAAAAAACGTACATTGAACATTAGAGGTCAACTGCCTCCCTCTAGCGGAAAAAGAGAGGTACTGCACAACATCTTTTCAGCAGCTAATGATTAATTGCGACATTTTGTGCAGATGGACATCCCAGACCCTCTCTAATAAATATAATCTCATAACCAGTTCACCTGGAGACATTATACATCCAAAACCATTGGGGAGAAAGAGAAACTAAATGAAACTTCTCCTGTTTGATCTCCCCGCATAAGCGCAGTTGGGACCGCAAAGTGCAGCTACTAATACAACGTGACATGCGACACAAATACCCCCATTCTCTAGCGCATCAAAGGGAATAAATACTTTCTTACCTAATGAATTATTTGCAACATTTGCAATGAATAAAACAATTAAAATGAATAATTGATTCCCCCACTCCGGAGCCTGATAGAGCAAAAGCAGCGATTATGACCCATGGAAAAACCTCACTGAAACACATTGAAATAGATCAGGCAGTAACGTGCTACAACTCCAGGAGAAAGAAGTAGTGCAGTGATGAGAGTGAATGGGTGCTGGTAATCCCGCCGTGACTAGACTGATAACACTAGCAATACACACTTCTACGGAGAAGTTCAGTTCCTCGGGACTTCTAAACAGTGTTCCAAACGGGCCCGGGGGGACAAAAAAGGGGACAGGGGGTGTTTTCTCGCATTTTTTGTTCATTTGTTGGGATAATGCAGAAGACGTTTCCTATGCTGGTCACCAGCAAGTGTTGAAAACGGACACACGCTTTCAGTGGTGTTTGTGGCAGGCGACCACCCGTAAAAGGTTGTGACACTTTGGATGACTCCGGGGTCTGAATGGCCTCTCTTTCGGGGGCCGAGTGTGTGCATTTCCCCATCCTCTGCGTCCCTCATGGTGGTCCCATTCCTACCCCCACCAGTACCACTGAACGGCCTGAAGTAGGATTGAGCACGGCGGGGAAGCATTACTTAACCTGGCCCTAAGGAGATGATTGGTTGATTGACTGTGGTATAGAGGTTAAGGCACTTGACTGTAGTGGCTGAGAGCTTGACTCCCTGATGGAAACACACTTATTGGGCAGTACTCAACCTCAATTACTCGAGTACAGGTTCAGCTATGTTGCAAATCACGGCATGTAAAAATGGCACATTATGTAAGTGGCCTGGGATAAATAATGTAATTTACTTTCACCCTGTGTGACAAGAATGTTCTTGACTAATATCTCAACATTGTATACTCCAAAGGTTTTCAACTCCAAAACATATATACATGATATATATATATATATAATCAGTAATACAAATGTTGGTATTTACACGGTCCTTAATAATATAATAAATTTAATTTTAATGCTCTGAATCCATTTCAAAGGCCATTATCCAGTTGACACATTTCTCCGATATGATCGGTTCCCAAGAAATGCAGAAGCATACTTATATAGCATATGAGTGGCAGGACGTGCAGCCAATAGAAGCTCAAATCGGAAAAAGGTCTGACTGCACCGAGGTGGGCTGGATTGAGGCAAAACCGTGCCTGCATGTCATTATATACACCAGGGGTTTCAAAGTCCAGTCCTTGAGTTCTGAGGGGTCTGTTGGTTTCTGTCACGCCTGGCCGAATTCATTGTTTAGTTGGATTACATATTATCTCCTCTTTTGGGTATGAACCAGAAATGAACCAAGAAGTAGCTGAGAAAACAGCAGATCCTTCAACCCTCAAGCACTGAAGTTCAAACACCCCTAGATACACACAGACCATCGGATGCCTACGTTCTTACACACGCAGACATAGTTTGGTCCTTTAGTTGTAAAACCACATGTGGTGCGTTTCATTAGTCTCCCAGAACACAGAGGATCAAATGCTGGTTTGGTCTGTCTCCGCCACGAAAAGAACTCTGGAAGCCAGAAGACAGAGCTGGCATGGTTCACACTGTTCATTCCCCTGGGGGGGTACTGAAATGTGAGATCCAATGAACACCACTCAGCCAAGAAGTGCTTGGGTGGTCTACTGTGCAGACGGCACTTGGATGGCCTTAGAAATGGAAGCATACGGGCATTCCGCTAACTGAAGGCGTCTTAGATGACCAGCAGGTGGTGCACGTCCTCTACCTGCTAGCAGAGAAGCACGGCCGTCGTGCCGGATTGTCCCGGATCGGCCAGGAAGAGGCCAGACAGGAACAAAGCCCGCAGGAGATAGTTTCGGAAACACACTACAGTAGGGTCAACAGAATCGGCGCCAAGTCTGGGAGGTTTACCAATGTCACAACGCTTGACAGACAGTTCTGATTCCTTTATTTAAAAAAAAAAAAAACCTTGACCGCTCATCACCCATCATGTCACGTGGACTCACCGATGAGACAATTCCTGGATCGCCCCTCAGTCTACAGAATTTCCTGGCGGACTCACAAAAAAGCGGCCAGCCCATCTAGAGGAAGGACATGCCTGTGTGAAACTCTGGGGCGCTGGGTGTGAAGAGTGCTGCCATTGACCTTTCTGCAACGGCAAGTCATGGTAATGGTGCTATCCACAGACGCCTTCATTACAGCCCATTCACAACAATTCCAATGGAGCGCAATCTACATTATTACTAGGATTTGCTCTTATAGTCTATTCATTTCTGCATCGCTTTCCTGGCAGACACCCTTATAAACCGACTTCTAACGATCGCAATTTCACACACTGCAACCTGCATCGGCATATTGATTTTGTAAATAACAAACACAGGAAAAGTACCCTTGTTACAAGAAGATTTAAATTCTGAACTCACAGCTCCAAAGCCCAGTGCTGTCAACTGCACAACTCATTTATGGCAGTCATGTATAGTGTGTGTGTGTATGTGTGTAGGATTTACTGTGTGTGTGTGTGTGTGTGTGTGTGTGTGTAATGTCACGGGATCAGGGAGTTCAGGAAGTGAAGGACAGGCACGCAGGCAGACATGTGGTGTATGTGTCTTGCTGATTAAACTCGAGAAGCCCAATTTACGTAATAGGGTGGATAAACAACAGCAGTGTCTTTTTTTTTTTTAATGCACGGAACTGCCATTCAGTATTAAAGCCACCATCTCAGCCGCAACCTGAGTATCGCTCCAGAAGACGAAGTGCGTAGTGCGTTGGAAAGAACAGACCTTGATGTATCGTGTAGCTCTTTCGCTGCAACCTTTATCTCCAAGGCAACAGATCCCAAAGCTCCCACAGTGGGAGGCTTTCTCAGACCCCGTCTTAAGTTATCAGACCGACTCTCGCATTCCATTTAAAATGTCCCAGATAATCTTGACAAAAATAGTTTACTTTGTCGCATTTTTTTCAACAAATTGTTCGCTCCCCAAAACGATTTAAATGTCTTCGTAGCAAGGTCAAGCAGGCCTTGTAAGACGTCTGATCATTTACAGAAGACATGTGAAACAAATTGCTACTCAGTATTACACGGATTCCCCGTCGAGATTTAGATCGTCGGGTATCTGCCCCTGAGCACGGAGTTTTATGCTGGCTGGCAGACTCCTTAATGCAGCTTTGAAGTAGTGGACAGAACGGGAACGGTAATATCGGCTTTTATTACATAGGCCTATTATTGTGATTGTTTTCATCATTAAACGGCATGGAACACAAAGATCAGAGTACGAGCACGGCAAAAAAAAAAAAAAAAAAATTAACTTAAAATTTAGAAAAATTTAACATTTCAGAAAATGCAGCGCAGACTTAGACCGACGCATTTTCAAAGAAAGCTGCAAAATATGTCGTAGCCTATATATCGAGATTATAACGACAAATAAAATTTGTCTCCTGAAGTAAACTAGGCCTATCATTTTAAGGAGAAGAAAATAAATACTAGGCACAGGTTTACACTGCGTTTTTTGGTTTAAAAAGTACAAGAAAAAGAAAGAAACGTACTGCAAAATACACTTCTCAGACATTTGACGTACAGGCCGTTCTACCTACGTCAACACACTTTTGTCAGTTTCGCTACTGTAAGAAATGGCAATTTACAATTTGTTTTTAGCGTTTCAGCCCACGACCAGAAATTATTACGCCTACTTTCATTTTGAATTCGTATAAGGAATGGATTTTATTGGTCGTCATATTAGTCCACTGCAAATCACATTATCAAAGTGTATCTTCAGTGCAGCTATATAAAGCGATAACCGAACCGATAATTTTACTTATTTTGTAATGTGATTTGTTGTTAACCAGTTGCAACCAACCAATTAAATTATAGCCAGCCTTCTCAGTGGTGTGATTGGTAGTTTACTCTGAGCGTCACCGTTGGGCGCAATAATTACTTAAAAAAAACGAGTCAGTTCTGTAAAGATAATTTGCGCAGAGGAACGTCAATCACGGAACTGGAAAAGCAATAGCCCTCGCCATGCTGGCGTAATGACGTAGTTGGTCAAAATGGCGGTCCTAACCATATAGTGAGGAGTGTTATTGTTTAAGTAGGTTAAAACGAACTAAATGTCTTATTTTTTCGAGCTTGATAGCATCATATTATGATTTAACAAATACAACATCAATCCGGTAGGTAATGTGTTCAATCACATTTATAATCGTTAGTACTCGCGCTTTCGGTTGACTCGAAATTGAATGGTATATGAAAACATGCTGAATGAGGTTTTATGTCTTATGGGTGTCCATGCCATACTTCTCGGCATATTTCTGTTTTACCGGTAAACGTTTCGGTCTCGTTCTCTGGAGATGATTTCAATTTATCGCGCATTTTTCCGTTAATGAAGCGAACCATCTGATGTAGCCTGGAAACTGTTTGCTTATTTGAAAGATCCTTGCTATTTGCTTAGTGTGCCTTATATATTCAGATTCATCCGTGATGTGCTGATACGTTTACTATTAATTACACAGTCTTGAACGTTGCAGTACGAGGCATTTTTATATCTGTCATTCATACTGCGGATTGTATATCTATCTCAGTAAGCACTTTGTTGTGGTTCGGGGCTACATTTGACCATGCTGATGATGATCGGATATTAAGCAGTGTATAGTTGTTCACTGCATTTGCAAAGGCAATTGTATTGATGTAATCCAACAATAAAAGTATTAAGTGGCTTTGCCACGATTGTGACGCTGTTGTATGTGGATGTCGAAGACACTATTTTCCATTTTACCCAACACTGTCTTGACTGCTGAAAGGTCCGTTTTAAGTTATTTCAGAACGACTTGTATGTAACCTATACAGTAACATCGGACAAGCGAACCCGTCCTCAGGTTTGTATGTGGCAGTGAGCTGGGGGCAGATGATCGATTAATGATGAATGAAGAATACGGCCTCGTTTCGTTGGGTGTTCTGGACCCCTGGCAACCCTTAACCCGTACCAGGTTCCAGACTCAAATCCAATATGCCGTGCTAAAACTCCATGCTTGGGAAATATTTGCTTAATTCAGTGCTGCTTAAAATGACTTCCCCAAAACTGGCCTCACTGTGCTGTGCCTGTGTGTACAAAGGTAATTTACCTAACCGCCGACTGACTTCTGCTTCCTTCTTTTAGTGTTTTTTTTAAGAGTCCCGTGCATCAGACCCTCTGGAGTTGCCCCTTTTCGCCAAATGAAGGAAAACAAGGAGAATTCCACTCCCAGTAACTCTACTGCAAGTCTGGATCACATAAAGCCATGCTGGTACTGGGACAAGAAAGACCTGGCTCACACGCCGTCCCAGTCCGAGGGGCTTGACCCCGCCACAGAGGCCCGCTACAGGCGAGAGGGGGCCAGGTTCATTTTCGATGTGGGCACGCGCCTTGGGCTGTATCCTTTCACTTCGGAGAGGGTTTTGGGAAAGCGCAATGCTGACGCTGTACTCTGGTTGTTTTTCTTGACGTTATTATTGTTTTTCCGGTTGTTGCAATGGAGTGTTGATAATGGCACACAACGTTGTGAATGTGTGATCTTCAAAACGGTGACCTGAAGGTAGGCATTCGTCCCGTTGTTTTAAAACGGTAGAGAGCACGGGTGGGCTCAGTTCCTACAAAGCGTTCTCCTTGACACAGTTCCCTAGGCATTACGACACCCTGGCGACGGGCATCATCTACTTCCACCGTTTCTACATGTTTCATTCTTTCAAGCAGTTCCCCAGATACGTAAGTATGAAGGCCACCGTGTTGTCGGCGGTCGCACCTGAGACAAATGGTTTTCGAGGTGCAGTGCGTTCCTGTCGAGCGTTTGTTCTAAACGCCGTGGCTGACCCGTAGTATGTCTCGTCTCGTCTCCGTAGGTGACCGGTGCCTGCTGTCTGTTTCTGGCGGGCAAAGTGGAGGAGACCCCGAAGAAATGTAAAGACATCATAAAGACCGCCCGCAGCCTTCTCAACGACGTGCAGTTTGCCCAGTTCGGAGATGATCCCAAGGTGAGCTCCCGTCAGCCGGAATGAGGTTGATTTAAAAGTGGGCGTGCGTGTAAAGAGAACGCGGTTGGAGTGAGGCGGTTTGCATGATGTGACATAGAATCGCCTGGCGGTGCAAAGGACGTGAAATGACACAGCTTCCCAACAACCACCGGGGCTGAAGGCTCCGTCATTTAAAGTTTTAGTTTCCTTTGAGATGTAGTGTTACTCCTCTTCGCTGCCTGGAGTCCAGTCATTAGAATTATGCTTTTAATTTTTGTGCTGAAATGTTCATGCGATGAATTGCTATTGTCAAGTTTAAAAATGGACAAATGGTCCTAAGACGATGTACTGTTATATTGACTGTACACTAAGATGACGGTTTGCATCGAGTCTTGCCACAATAAATTGCAATGCATGTCATTAGCACGTGAAAATTTGATGACTGTACGTAATGAATATTATAATCTTGCAGTTCTAAGCGTGCTTATATAAGACGCAACATGGTTAAATTGATATTGTCTATTGTGCTCATTTAATTTTAAATGGTCACTGCATTGCACTGCCATTGTGATGGGCTATTTGCTAAACGCGTTTTGAGCATACAAACAATTTTTATGCACCCTGAACCCCCCCCCATGTGGAAAGTGTAAGCATTTCTCATCTCAGCTCCACCACTCATGCTGCCTCTCTGTAACTTCAGTGCCAAGTGTACGGGTTCTTTCAACAGCAGATGCAAAACGTATTTATAGAAAGCTGCTGCTTGTAACTCGAACAGTGTGATCTTAAATAATTTCTGTCGGTGCTGTTGACGTTCTCAACAGGAAGAAGTTATGGTGTTGGAGAGGATATTGCTGCAGACAATTAAGTTTGACTTACAAGTGGAACACCCTTACCAGTTCCTCCTGCGCTATGCCAAGCAGCTGAAAGGTACTGATCCAGCAGATCACACAATCAAAACAGTCAAAAGTACAAGTTGTTGTTTTAACACGTGGCACAGATTTTTTTTACCAGACTCTTTTTTTTGTGTGTGTCTTCTGCCCAGGTGACAAAAATAAACTTCAAAAGCTGGTGCAGATGGCCTGGACTTTTGTCAATGACAGGTTTGCCGTGATCTGTTCTATTGATCTGTCGATTTTTGTACGGATTTCTAATTTTGTTTGCCTTCTCCCCACTATTAACGTAACATCTATACCAGCATGCGTCTGTGGGTGTGCATTACCCCTACCCTTTCTGTCTGCGCGTGCCTTTGGTGTACCATGCCCCTCCCCTTTCGTCCTGTAGGGGGGGCATGTTCCAATGTTCACCCCAACGAGTGTGTGTGAGACGGTCACCTCTTCCCTCTCCCTTCTCTGTGTCTTCCAGCCTGTGCACTATGCTGTCCCTCCAGTGGGAGCCAGAGATCATCGCTGTGGCTGTAATGTACCTAGCAGGTCGCCTCTGTAAGTTCGAGATCCAGGAGTGGACCTCCAAGCAGTCGTCCCGCCGCTGGTGGGAGCAGTTCGTCCAGGACGTCCCTGTTGAGCTGCTAGAAGGTTGGGTGCTGTGCCATTAACAGCTTTTATTTCACTGCATAAGTCCTGTGTCTGTGTAAAAACCCTTTTATTTTATTTTGTTGATGGGGTCCCAGATCTAGCCTCTTTGTCATCTCACTCTTCTGCTGTGTTCTTTAGACATCTGTCACCAGATCCTGGACCTGTACTCCCAAGGCAAGCAGCCAATCCCCCAGCAGCCACAGATGCAGGAGAAGGAGAAGGCCCCAGTCGTTATTCAGCCCCCACAGCAGGTCCCGACCCTGACCCCCAACCCACCTGCGCCACCCCCACCCAAAAAGGCATCCCCGCAAGCCAGCCCCCCCCGGCAGGTCAAACGTCCTCACGTGAGTTGGTGGAAACCGGTGCGCCGTTGCATCCAAACGGCATGCTTCCTAAACTAAACTACCCATTTACTCTGTACTGTTGCTTCTTGGTCGGCCATGAAATGGAAACAATTGGTGTGTTTTAGCTAGATGTGAAACAAATGAAGAGTTTATATGGCAGCCAGCTATTTCATGCAGCGCTGTAACCTTCAATGCCTGGTGTGGCCACTAGGAGTCCACAAACCCAAGACTGCCTGTTGCTGCTCCACGGCTGGTTCCAAAATAAGCGGCCAATCTTTTGGTGTCTCTGGTGTTATCAGATTACCACAGTTAGCATTGGTAGTTTTCTCCTCCTGGGCATGACCTGCTAGATTTGACACAGCATTTTGTCTTTTTTTTTTTTTTTTTTTACAGGTGTCTCCTAAAGAAGAACCAAAGGCACCAGGTGAAGAGCGCAGTCCGATTACACTCCACACACGTCTACCCTAATGCATTGCTTCATATAATTTCTTGACCCAAGCAGGAGGGGTCTGCCCTCAGCCCTGCTGATTTATATGGACACTTGTCTTTTCAGCTCCAGAACAAGTAGGCGCTAAAATCCCACGGCTGGAAATCCCTATGCCTCCTCTGCCCACGTCGCAGCCCCCGCCTGGTACGTGACACCTGCTGGACACCTGTTGTATCACAACAACCAATATAATGTTAACAGCGTTAATTGTTCCTTTTCCTCAGACTCTAGACTAAAAACATTTTTAAATGCAGTTTGTGTGGCCACAGCTTTAAACTCTTGTATTTCGTGAATGCCTTTGACATTGAAGTTCTAACGTTTCTCCTACATTAGTTAGTGTTACTCTGCTTGTAGCTGCTTGTATTCAGAAAGGAGGGAACTGTGTTAAAGGTCTGGCTTGTGGCACGATAGGTCATGTGTTGTTTTTCCTGAAGATTACCCAGAATGCTTTTGTGCCTGGGACAGGTTAGGTCATTAACCCCCAGAACCAGCAGGCATGAGCTCACAATCCTGGGATCTACTTACATAATGGACTTGTTCTTCAACTGACCCCTCAGACAAATCTGATAATTGTATAAGCTCATTAAAACTATTCTTCTTATAGAAACGGATGCAGTAGACGGGTTTTGTCCGGGCAGTTTTGCTGAAAGCAGGGAAATCTGGATTTGCTTTTGGCTGACTGTGTGTCTGTCTGCACGTAGATCGCAAGCCTCCACCTGCGGCGCCGGCCCCACCCGCAGAGGTGGAGGTCCCAGCGGCAGCTCCAGAGGCGGTGGAGCCGGTCAAAGCGCCGGTGGTGCCGCCACCGCCCCACGTGGCCCCCGTTCACCAACCCCCTCCACTCCCCCACCGTCTCTCCCCAGTCCGAGGCACCCACACTGCCCCACATGCGACAAACAAACTCTGCTTTTAGAAACAGGGACATCGTCCCGTCACGCGAACAACAGCAACGCTTTGACATCGATGAGATTCCGGCCATTTACTTCCCACGGGCTGTTCCTATCTTCAGATATCCATCTGGGATTTAGATAAAAAACCTGCTTCTTAATGTCAAGCCTTCACTTCGCTGTGAATGTTAATATTTTTGCACCAATAACATCATATGAAAAGAAAACTGCAGAAAGTATGTTATTCATTGAGCCCAAGCCCATATCCAGAACAACTTATATGGGTTGCAGTTCTTCACCTTATAAACTAATTTGTAGTCGGATATTCATGGAAGCAATTCAGGTTAAGGACCTTGTTCAAGGGTAGAATTTATTTTCTCTTCCTGATCCAAATCCTAACCCGCTGAAAACTACACGGCGCTAAAATAATCAAGTTACGGAGAGAGTCATCGAATGGTGTTTAATGTGCCCAGTCCAGTCGCTTCACATGAATGAGAGCGGGATGAATATTAATGAATTAGATAAATATGCACCCTGATCCATTCACACGCCCCCTTCCCGCACCTCCCCATCTCCCTTCCCTCTCAATCTGTTGAGTTAATAAGACTTGGATACGGGCAAATTTTTATTTTTTAAAGAATCCCCCCCCCCAAACTCCCGGCCCGACAGCAGGTGATGATCTCAAGGCTTAGGCATACTCCTTTATCACCCTGCCCCACACCAACCCTACCGGATTTCAATTCCACTTCTCCTGAGATCTTCTTTACAATGCAGAAATGTAAACGCTGCGGGTGGGCATGAAAAGACTCGAACCTCTGGACGAGTGAGGTCATCGGGGGGATGCTCATGCACACACACGCACACAAACGCTCACACACATATACACACACACACACACACACACACATATATACACACACACATATACACACAAACGCTCACACACATATACACACACACACACAGGAAGAAAAAAAAACCAAAACCTCATTTTCTCTTTCAAAGTCCCCTTTTCACCGCGGTAACGCATGCGTTC
>JAOYSI010072462.1:0-15341 GCA_025775065.1 Hiodon alosoides
ACGGTCGTAAGCGCATGCGTGAAATAAAGAGCACGTCTTTTTGTTAAAACGGTGTCTGACTCTATGCTTGAACCCAGTAGAGTAGTAGCACTCCGACAAAACGCTACAATATATATAAATGAATACATACAGAATAATATTAATAAATACATCAAACAATCATACATTTTCGATCCCATATTAATGAATTAAAATATCAAAAAGATGATGTTGCTTTCCGATCTTTCCACATTGAGTACAGGATGGACTCATCAAAAACTGCCTCTCAGTGCTGTTTCCTAACATTTATCTGTAAGGGCAAACAAACTGTCCCTCAAAATGCACAAAAATCCACAAAAGGTTCAAAGCTGGAGCACTGACATTGGCTTGAGGAAGTTGGCCTGAAGCTCTTTCGACTTCAGAGGGATAGCGATACACCAGTGTGGCACACTCACGTGTGACGGGAACCAGACAATTTAGTGTCTAAGCGCAAGCTTCATATAAAACTACATGACCACCTTTCATTACTCATAAATAGGAATATTCATTTCATTTTAACTCTCTACACCATTTCTTTGAAAAAAAAAAAAAAAGGAATTCTGCCTAAAATGATCAGGATTATCACATAACATATTATAAATTATATTTATTCTGCATGGTCCTTAAATATTAAAAGATTATAATTTGTAACTATTATAGAAATATAAACAAAAGTTATTTGCATACTTTTGATCAATGTTGATGATCGATCTCTTGTAAATTGTCTCTGTGATTCTTGGAAAAGACACAGACCAAGTTCAGCTCTGATTTTGCAGTGCATTTCTCTAGGAAACCAAGCTACTTTGTGTGGATTAACAAGAGAAGTCCATGACGTTGGTTAGATTTTGGATTGAAAGTGGGGACCCCGGGAAGATTGGAATGCATCTTATTTTCTTCTATGCGTCTCGCAAATTAATTCCTGTCAAGGTTCACACTGTCACTCAACAGGAAGTCTGCCTGAAGCAATGCTGTGCCGTCTCACACTGTGGGAGTGTTCAGTGTGGGAGATTTGCGACTGTGGTCATAAATAGGGATACAGACACACACACACACACACACACACACACACACACACACACACACACGCATTCACACTGAAACACACACACACACACACACACACACACACACATATACTTACACACACACGCATTCACACTGAAACACACACACACACACACACACACACACATACACACACACACACACACACACGCACACATGCACAAACAATAAGTGTCCAATTTTTTGGAGCAGGTCAAAATGAATTGATCTTATTGGGTTTTCTCAATGTGGGCTCAGTGGTATAGTAAGTGGTACTTCATCATCTTCCCCAGCAGGGCGGAGATGATGTGACAGGTCTCTGCCAGGCAGTCAAGAGTTGGTGTTGGTTGCCAGGATGAGCAGGAGTGCCGTGCTGTCGCAACACCTGGGCTAACTCAGTGTGCCTCTGCACCGCGGGCACCATGTCTCCGCCACACTCTACTGGGCTTCATCAGGTGTTGGGCTGCTACTGCCAGATGCCTACCATTGTATTCACCAGCCCTTGGGCCCAGTTTGTGCAAAACGGTTGGGACAATCAATGAGAGTAGTGCAGTTCCCAGTAGGCACAGAGCTTTTCTCAGTGAGCGCGGAGAGATTCTCAGTGAGCGCAGAGCGGTTCTTCAATGGCAGCCGGTCGAATGAAACCCTGCTCACTCTCCTCCCAGCCATGTGAGTGGACCAGGATTCCAAGGCCATGCCAGTACAAGCATTTGTTTGATGGGCAGGTGGATGACCCACAACTCACTGGCTAGGGCTAATAGGTTTGTAGCTGCCTCGATCTGCCCTGCAGTTGCCTGCTCAGAAGAACAGATGTGTTGTTGCAATCGGCTGTAGGGCCTTGGCTAAAATGTTACCGGGGGGTATCTGTGGCCAGGGTTGGAGTCACATTACACCCTATAGAATAATCCTTAATTTACTCAGTGTAGGAATATGGCATATGCCTATGTAGATTGCATGGCTGATTTTAGTAAAAAAGTTTTTTCGGTTTCATTTATTTATTTATTTTCGCTATGCTGTCTGTCTTTCAGGAAGGTAACGGTTACCTCTTGCTGACTGAAAACATGCGGTGTCACTCCTTTTTGCCGTTATCCTCTGTAAGAAGATTAAGTATATGCTATTGGTAAAAATCTTTAACTTAGTTGAACCAATAAAATTAGCAATTTTTTCCTCCCTAGAAACAGAGCACATTTGATCATTTCTAGTTTAGAAGCAATATCATTTTTAGCGGAAGCTTAACATTCGCAAAATGTATTATTTAGAGAATGGCAAGCAATAAGCAAAAGAGATCTACTGTGTTTATCACTGCAGATAATGTATCCTTCCCACTGTGTGGGCCGGATAAGAGCTGTGTTGCACTCTTCTTCAAAATGATTATTTTGTATGTGTGAGCTCAACTGCACCTTATTTACATATAAATATCTAGTAAAAACTTTAATGGATTCAATTTAGATTATAAGTGGTTTGAGAAGGATTTTATTTCTCTCCTTTATCAAAACATTTAAAGAACCCCCCTCCTCCCTGATAGATGTCTTTCAGAAAATAGTTGCAGCACTTTTGAAATTTTAATGGAAAACAGATTTAATTTCAGATGGCTGACATTTAAATAAAAAATTTGTGCCTTCCCAACATATAGTTACAACAACAGCATAAAAAAACATGTCACTAGACTTGCCCTGGTGCTATTTTCAGTGCCTTGTCCATTAGCTGTGTCAGCTGGTACAGTATGTGTGACAAACTGGGGGAGAAAAAGGGCGGGTTCATATCTTTCTTTGTTTTTTCTTTTTGTATTTATTATCAGATTTACTCGTTTTTAGAATTTATTCATTATAATTATTATACTTTGTGTCCTGCGTGATTTAATTTTTTCTTTTTTCCCCATTTGTTTGGAGACTCACAAGACTGACTCCCAAAGTCAGAAAATACTCTGTACAGGCAGGTTCCATGACCGAGGACGCAAACCCATGGACAGGAACTGCAGCCTCGCTGTCCCCGGAAACCATGGTGCATGGTGGAGGACTTTCGCCTCTGTGCGAAGGGCAGTGTGGCTCGCAAACGTTCTTATTTCCGTTCTTTGCGAAATAAAGTTGTACCACATGTAATCGTGACTGGGACAGGGCCGCGCAGTGAAGTGCATTGGGGATAGGGGGAAGGGCTAGCTGTACCCACGGAGCGGGGCAGGTTGGGTCGATAAACATGCTGACACTTTTCCTGCTCTAAATGAATATGTTCTGATAAAGCTAACTTGCAATAAACATCAACGATACATCAGTCAGAGAAGCCTTACATTAATTATGTCCCCTAATTTATATGTTAAGGCAACATGAGCAAGCCCCCTGTAGAGGCTTCATTTAATTTCAGATGAAGCACTCGAACCACAGAACCAATGCTAACGCAATACTGAAACAGAAACGAGGAATGTTGTTTCATTGCAAAAGCACATTATTCCATAAAAAAAAACAAAAAAACAAAAAAAACATCACTGTAACAACCAAGCAAAATCAAACAGCCTTTAATAATGCCTCTAATTGGAAGTCCCTCTAATTGACCAGTTAAGGCCTTACCTAAGCTAAGGATCACTGTTAGGACTCAACTAAGTCGGATCAGTAATGAGTAACTTTGATGCTACCCTCACAAAGCCCCCGTCATAACTTTTAATCTATACATCAACTGCAGGATACACACATTTCTTTTAATCTGTACATCAACTGCAGGTCACATACTTTTGTTCCCATAGACCCAATGTATCATTAATCTTTCCAACTTGTTCAATATGTCACACTGCTACAAAGTCTGAATGTCGCCTGAAGACATTTACTGATGTTTCACAGTTCTTTACTAGTTCACAAGTGCTCATTGCCACAAAGGAGCTTTGTAAATGGCCTGTCAATCAGACTGACTGCTCCTTCTTCAGCCCGGGTCTCAAACATGGCCCCCGTATTGAACGGGGCAAAGAGTGACCAGCTGAAAAAGACGGAACAAACAGTCGAGAAGAAATCTTCCAGTCGACATTTTTAACGCACGGTAATGTATATTGTTATATGCATGAGCAGGTAATGCGATAAAGCTTGTTGAATAAAGACTTATTTATGCCTGACAGGTGATACTGTAGGTACTGCAGGTAGAGGGCTCCACCTCGTTCAGGTTGCTAGAAAAGTCTGTCCACCCCCCTTTATGTAGACACAGGTGTTGGCTAATCAGCTCCTCTTTGTTAAATCCTGACTGCATGGAACAGGGTTGGTAGCATGGCTGAGTCCCGGCTGATTCCGGTGTGTAACCTATAGACATCGGTTTCGAGGTGAGCAGTACGTTATAGTTATAGTACACATTCGTTACTAATTAACACTTAATCCAACCAACCACCAAAGGGTGAGTAGTCGGCAATTCCAGTGAGGGCAGGCTGTACTTTACGCAGCAGGCTGTAGCAATTGAGACAGGTAGTAGTTACACTGTTTAAGAGTATTGCCTAGATTTGTGGTCTCTGCCTACATTAGAGGCATATCTGTTTATTCCATAGCAGTACAACGCTCTATTCAGGTAATTAGGACAGGTAGCGGTAATGGTTAGACCCTCCGAGGTAAGGTAAGTGTTATGTGATACGAACATGGCTAATCGGTAACTATTGTACTTTTTGGACACTTTTTAGGATCCGTTGCCAGACTGCTGTTTTGCCTTAACTGAGTACCTTCTCAGAGATATGGCTGCTGTAGTTTTGGATTTGTTTTCTATGGATTGAGCATTGTCTGAAGATTATCGTATAGAGTTTAATTGCTCATGAACCAACTGGAGTCTACCGTTGTTTATAACTTTTCTTTTCATTGAGTGAAGTGCAGTGCGGTGGGGAGAAATCCCCCGGGCTCAGTCTCCTTTCTCACTGCACGGGGTGTGGTAAGCGAACGTGAAACAATCACCCTAATCACTTCATCGTTTGGCTCAGTGCTTGCCGTGAACGAGTGTCAGATTTTGATACATACGTGGTGTGCTTTCTTCGAAGGGGTTAATCCTAGCATCTCTTTTCTGTGAGAACATTTTTATATTTCATAGTGTCACTGTTAATCAAGAGATTATATTTTTGATGAACTTAACCTTTTCAGAATTTTTCCTCCCTACGCAGCCATCTTTAATAATATCCACTATCTGATGTAAAACTGAATGCATGTCCTTTGCTTTCATGTAACTTGTGTTGACCGTATAATTGTGATATTTGCATACGTTTAATTCAGTTCCTAGAGGGTCAGCCTCTAGCTGTTTGTAGTCACATCTGCATAGTCAGGATAGTGCTAATCACAATTAACAACATTACAAATCCACATTTTTAGTTAATTCATTCGTTTATTAATTGAACTTTCCCAACAATGCAAACTTTCTGTCTTATATTTTAACAACAGAGTTGTTGATGAACCTAAAACTAAAACTACTTAGAGAAGGTTCTGCTATTTGTATTAAAGTCATGTATTTAGTCAGACTCAGAGAAATCTGAAAAAGATTAACGGAGTTTCTTGTCAGTCACTTTGAGAACGGAAGGGCTAAAAATGAGTTGGGCTCAGTCCAAGAGAACAGTGCAGTAGAATAATCTATGTGATAGAGGATCAAGCCAGTGGACACAACTTTTGAATGCTTAAAGCGCTCAGCCACCAAACTGCTGCTCCTCATGACACTCCCCTCATCCTTAAACTCAGCTCTGGTGCAAATGTCAACAAGGAAATAAATGTTAAATTGCTCAGGCAAACTAAAGGCATGTATAGATTTCTGTTGTCTTGAAAAATTGCCTTTTAGAGTATGATATTGACATTTACCCTTGGTTAATAAAACGCAAACTACAGATCCCAAATCTATTTAATCATTTATGTTATGCACAACAGACTGTTCCATAATTCCTGGTCATACACTGAAACGGAATACTAATAGGCCGACTGAACCTAATACACTGGAGAAATTTAATTTAAAATGTCAAATTCCAGTGAATACAGTTCTACTCCTATTCAGCCAAACTGATTTGATTCGCTTACAGGCACGTAGTCTTGCCCTTTATAAGTAACTCTCAGTTTAGGCTGTCAGCCATTGCCCAATGACCCTTCAGCTCGGCACATCCGCAGTACTTCTGCCTCAAGTAACATTTCGGAGAAATTTATAGAGTTTCCTCCCCCGTATCTCCTAATGTAAAAGCAAGGCGCAAAGTTAAAGCGGAGTGAAGATCAATGGAACGACAAACAGTAAATGGCAGTCAAGACTTTAGTTGTTATGACAACGGAGACAGGAATGTAGCAGTCGGAGTGTATAGCCAAGGCTGTGCTGTCTCTGAACTTACACTGTCCCCCCGCCACTAGCTGCAATCCGCACCAGCCCCAAACCTGAGGCGTTGATAGATGTCGCACCATTGATTGGTTCCACCTAATCCTCAAACGCGGAATGGACAGTGTTAAACTTGTAGCACGGTTCGTCCAACATGACCTGATCTTCATGGAGAACCATTTACAAATCCTGAAATCTCAGATCTTGCCCATCCGTACATTCTGAAATCTGTTCTGTCTTGTCTGTTATCCAAGATGTCAACTGGTTGGATTACTTCAGCAGGGCACTCAGTGACTCAGTGTGTAACTCCCCTTGCTATATTTAGGCCTTGTTCATGATCCAGAGAGCAGAATGTGATATTGTCTCCTCTAAATGAGTCCTAAGGGGGCCATGTGTGAAGCAACGCTGAAATAACTTCATCTAAAAAAGATTTGCAGATGTCAAGAATTTGCAAGCAGGTGTAATACACTGGCAAAATGCAATCCACGAGAGCACGGAGAGTCATAACAAGCCCTTCACTTTGGGCCTTAGAGTGGTTGTTTTCCCTGCTTCTGCCACAAACAGGCGATTATTTAGCGTTGATGCTAAAAACGTGATTTGTTCGATAGAAAACACTGTTGAAACCATGGCAGCGGCGGTTTCAATTAATCAGACAGATGAAATAAGCCACATTCACCAGTGTCGCATAACATGTTCCTACAATGTTTCTTTGTACCAGTGTATTTGTTCTGGTTGTTTATATATATATATATATTGTGTTTTTACCAATAAAAATGTTTTTTTTGAAGAGGATGTAGAGAAATGTAATGAAGCTTCCTATTTGGGGTTCAGTTGAAGATCAAAACCTTGCAGGTAGCTGTCAAGCCTTTGGTCAATGTTAAAGTGAGAAGTTCGATTGCTGCCATGGCTTTGAAGAAGGCACAGTTTAAAGATGAAAAAAGTTGTGGTTGCAAAACGAGTACCATTTCAACTTCTTTGTAGCTTTCAGTCTCGAAAAAAGATGTACAAATTACACATACTGGGAGTGGATATCTGGCCAGGACTTTTAATGAAAATGATTTTTGTCATGCGAATACATAGGCCTAATCATTTATATGAACCTGCTCCAGCGTGTGACTTTTTGGCTACAGTGCCCTGCTTGCAAGTGACTGGACACAAGAAACCTGAGAGCTGGGTCCTGTATCATGCATTTTTCCAACAAAAACTAAAAACGTACAAAAAAAACAAACCTGAGCAAAGAAAAACACCCTTTTGGTAGCCAGCTTTGATTAATCAACCTTTTCAGTCCATCAAGTACATCTGCTAAATTTTCTCTTTATTTATCTTTAATTTTTTTTATCACAGGCTATCCACGAGGGCTGTTTTTTCTTCAAGTGCTTCAATCTCCATCATAATACATAAGGAATTCTCAACCTATTTACCAATGCAAATAAAATTAAATATAAATTCCAAATTGAATAAAACTGAGCATAACTAAATATATTTACAAGAATCCTTTAACTATAACACTTGCAAAATTCATGCACTAATGTTACAAATATACTACATTAGTAAGAATGGCATTTAGACAAAACCACACCCTCGAGCCCTGGAGACTGGCTCAGATGTCTAAAACTGACATCAAAGCAATGAGGCCACACCCTCAGCCAGAACCACACTCAGGAGCCAGAAATTTGAAAAGAGCCAGCATTGCTGGCTGAATTAAGAGAGGTGGACACTGGAATAATCTGTTTGGTGGTTGGGGTTCTAAGTGTTTGGATTGTTTATTATTTAAATGTTAAAACTTTTCGTCATAGAATTTTTCGTAAACGACAACTCCGTCACACTGTCTCTGCACATCCCGGACCGGGCACGGCTAGGCACAGTTACGATAACGTTTTGAATAACAGTAAACATATAAAAGTGATTGAGCCAAAACAACGCTGACAATCACTGAAATAGATGAAGCTGGGGCAGGTTTGATCGGACAACTAAAGGTTCCTGGAGAGCTGCGGGGTTTACTTAGTGGTAGTTGCCAGCAACTGATCCAAGCTGTTTGTCTCTCTCTCCAGAGGCAAGAGAGGCAGGAGTTTACAGTACATCTGAGGCACAGTGCTTGCAGATCTCGCAACGTGACCACCACTGCCCTGTTACCTGGGGCAAGTGGAACGGAGAAAAAGAACAGGAATTAGCAGATGTGCTCCCGAAACGTATTTCACATAATTATATGGCAGACTGCAAGACTAATTTTTTCCTGCTATAATTCTTAAAAGAAATTTCCACGGACAGTAATTTGACACACCTGTGTTTCATGAAAGCAAATTTTTTTTTTTTCCAATGGTTCCCCCTGTACTATTAAATGTTAATGCTTTCAGATCCAGTAATGATAATCCAGTAATGCTTTCAGATCGACGTTACTGATATCATTTTTTTCAAGCTTTGCATAGTCTTCGCAAAAGTTGCTGGTGTGGTGGCAGTGTTGGAATGTCGAAGAAATGTGACCTTTCTGTTCCTGTTTTTGCATTACCACTACAACTTCATAACTGCACACAGTAAATAGCTTGAATCAATCCTTTCAGTGCTGGGATCTGCAGATACTGACATTCTCAATGTTGATTACCGTTTATGACGGACATGTGGGCCCTTGCAGTTTGCTATTGAAAAGCAGTCTCCCATGGCTGATTGTGTTCCCCTGAGGAGTCTCAAAATTCTTCTTCAAGGGACTTGGAGTCAAAGTCTTAATGGGAATTAACCCATTTATTGTTAACTTATTGGTCAAGAAACAAAAAGAAGAAAAAAATGTTTAAAATGTCATAATTATTGCCATTTCTACTAATAGAAAACATGTTTAAAACTAATTGTCAGATAATTTTATTATTAAAACAGTGGTTTTGTCATTTATTATCTGAGTGTGTATGTGGACAACATCTATTGGAAAAAGTTTGAGTCTTACCCCGCATGCCTCTGTTGTTTTTAAAGGAGATTTAATGTTTATAATACATGGTACACCCTTGACAAGAGTGTGAAGTCGTATGAACCAATACTAGCTTTTGCATCTTGTTGAGCTCCATATTTAATCTTTTGAAGTAAATTTTGAGTTCTCTAGGACGGACCGGCTGCCGAGGTCTGCCATTACTACCTGATTACATTTTTCTTCTGCATGTTGCTGAGACGACATGAGCCCCTATCACTGTCTCATTTTGCTATCCTTCTCAATTATTTAATTAATCACCAGAACCTATTGCCAATCCGCTGGCGTTGCCTCCTTGCAGAATTTTGTTGCTACACATTAACTAGTTATGTTGGAAATATTTGGATGCTGTCAGATGATGCCAAGTTACCACTGGGGGGGACAACGAGCCTCACATTTCCCCAGATCGTGACCTCCAACAGCTTAAAGTTTCTGTGGCACGAGCGTGCCCAGTCCAGAAGCAGGGCAGGGTTTTTGCCTTTTATTTACGCGGTTTACTCCATTTATTTATAACAACCAATAACACAACTAAAGGTGAACAATAGAATTGAAAATAGAACTCTGAAAAGAAAATCACCCTTTTTGGTAAAACACTTTGCAGTCTACTAATCCTTTCTTGCTAGCTCTCTTTTAAATGTCTTCAATAGTTGGTACCTGAGTGTGGTTACCATTAGTGCAACTAAACTCAGGGGTGCAGTGAGGTCTATTTAGGTGGGCATTTAGGTGGCTGTCCAACTCTGGAGGCTGTGGCTCCAGGCTGCCTGCCAAAGTGTCCCAATGTGCTCCACAGCAAGCGGGAATATGGTGTGAAGGGAAAAACAGAACCTAGAGTGGTAGACTTAGTGTTGGTTCATTTCCGTTGCACTTGGTGGGCACACTTAAGACTGACCTGGGGCAGATGTTAGACTTCTAGTGTTTTTCGCTCACAGTACATGGACAGGAAGCCTTGTGGAGAATGTGCACAAGTTGTTGAAAAATGGTTAATGCGGATGGCAGCTACTCTCCTACTGCTGTCAAACAGGTGCCTTCCCTCAGCAAGACCACTGTGAACCTGCCCAGCAGAGAGCTCCAGGCAGCTGAGGGAGGGAGAGGAATAACACACAGTAGCAACATGGTGCTCTCTCCTTTAGATCTCATGCAATGTCTATCACAATGTCTCCGCTAAATGATAGGATGCGGAGAAGGGGGAAGTGCCTAGTGTCACATCCTGATCTCAAAACACATAATGTGCGTCTCAAGGAGAGGTAGGGGGTTTTATGTCCATATGATGTTTTTATTGTCCGGCAATGTGTTCTGAATCGTTTACACTCGAGGTCTAATGGAAGATTCCGAGTAACATCGTGATCGGCATACCAAGGAGTGGAGAGGAGTGTTTACTATGAGCTGATCGTCGAAGGAGAGAAACGGTGAAAATAAGTGTTGATGAAATTTCCCAAAAATAAAAAATAAATTAACAGGACCCAGCTCCAGTTAGATAAATCTAAGCTCCTCTGATCAGCCTGCATAACTTGCCTGTAAGCATTTCTTTTCTTTTTTTCATAAACTCAAAATCTGGGTATATAAAGTGATCGTTCTGTTACTGTGATCCTAGGTAGAGGACAGTGAGGGGGTCGTACACCAGTCTTGTCACTTTTCAGGCTCAGGAAGATTTTCACTCAACTTCTCCTTCCCAGTCTGCTGATGACAGGCCTGCTGCCTATTTATAGAGAAGGGAGACTATAAGAGCTATTTGGGTCATTAAACTTTAAACTAAGTGCAGTGATTTCAGGTTGTGGAGTGCTCTGGCAGTGGAAATGTGTACATGCTGTTATTGGAAAAAAAGTTTAACATAAACAGGAGATATGTATTCACATACCCCCACCCCCAAACGTGTTTTCATTTCCATTACTCCACCAAACCATTCGATGAACTGAGGTGAAAGGCGTGTGTTGATTGATTTGGAAATTACAACCGTTAACATGGTTGGCAGTAGAGCAAAGCTGCAAAATGGGGAAATGAGGCACAGCTGGACCAGGTTCAGCTATCTAGGGGGAAGGAATGAGTAAATGTCCTTATAGTAAGGCAGCTGTGCGTTGTTCAGCTAACTAGGGGGAAGGAATGAGTAAATGTCCTTATAGTAAGGCAGCTGTGCCTTGTTCAGCTAACTAGGGGGTATGATGTGATCATGTCACTTTGTAGTCAGGCAGCTGACAAGCAGAGAAGGTTCAGTGTGAGAGAGAGACTTCCCATAGGTCCAGAGAAACCTTTTTTTACATATTTTATGTAAAACATAGTTTACACGAGGGAGTGGTGCTGCAGTGTGTTTCCTATGGTATGGTGTGGTGTGTGTTGCTGGTGAATTGTGAAGGCAAATTACTGGTAGAAGAGAGAGGTTGAGCAGCTAAGTGCCTGGTCCCGGTTCCACAATACTAAAATGTCAAGCTAGACCGGCAGAAGAGCACTCCCCAAAGACTTGGAGTGGTGGGGAGAACAATTTAATTAGATCAAATATCCCTTTTAACAAGATCACAGTAACCCCTGCCCCCTCTTCAAATTTTATTTGGCACAAAAGAGAGTGTGTTTTGAGAGGCTGGTCCTGGCTTGTCTCAAAGCTTGTCTACCACACTCACTTGAGCCCCACCAGTTTGCTTATCGCCAGAATAGGTCAGCAGAAGATACCATCGCCATAGCATTACATTCTGCTCTAACCCACCTAGAAAAGAGTAACACTTATGTGAGGATGCTGTTCATTGACTTCAGTTCAGCATTTAGCACCATCATCCCCGCCAAGCTGGTCGTTAAACTCCATGACCTGGGCATCAGCTCCTCCCTCTGAAACTGGACCCTGGACTTTCTGACCAACAGACCGCAGTCAGTCAGGCTAGGCAACCAAACCTCATCTACCCTGACTCTGAGCACCGGTGTTCCACAAGGCTGTGTGCTCAGTCCTCTCCTCTACTCTCTCTTCACCCACGACTGTGCGCCTGCCTACGTATCTAACCCCATCATCAAGTTTGCAGACGACGCCACAGTGGAAGGCCGAATCAGCAACAACCATGAGTCGGCCTACAGGGAGGAGGTCCAGCACCTGGTAGCAAAGTGCGCCGAAAAACAACCTGGCCTTCAACACTAAAAAGACCAAAGAAGTCATTGTAGACTTCAGGAAATCCAAATGCTGAACACACACACACACCCATCTACATAAATGGGTCTGAGGTGGAGCGTGTGACCAGCTTTAAATTCCTGGGAATCTACATCTCTGAGGATCTCTCTTGGACTCTCAACACCTCCAGCCTGGTCAAGAAGGCGCGGCAGCGACTCTATTTTCTAAGAGAGATGAAGAAATCAGACCTATCTCCTCAGATCCTGGTTACAACTGCATCACAGTGTGGTACGGTAACTGCTCCGCCTCAGATTGGAATGCCCGGCAACGGGTGGTGAAAAGCGCCCAGTACATCATCGGTGCCCAGCTCCCCTCCATTGAGGACATCCATCGGAAGCGGTGTCACGGCATCATCAGGGATCCCTTATTGTAAAAATTATACTGTCACATAACCATTCAGACTGTAATGTAATCATTGTCATTCTGCACTTTATAACTTAACACCTGCACTAATGATGGCACCTTTTGCAGTACTCTTTGCACTACTCTTTGCACTTTCTTGGTCAGATGCTAACCATATTTCGTTGTCTTTGTTGTATACTTTGTACAATGACAATAAAGTTGAATCTGAATCTGAATCTGAATCTGAATCTGAATCTCCTCAGTTTTTGTGAAATGAACTAATTCCTGAGGCCATGAAGGGCTCCCCGCTAAATAAAAAGAATCGTTGTTATGTCTGTTTTGGACCAATGGGCTCCTTGGAAAGATTTGTAAGTTATCAAGCTTTTTTTAAACATATAATCTTCAGTACTGTGAGGAAACGCAAAAACAGTTCAATTCTGCCAATAATTATTGGACTTATAATTTCTAATCCCTTGGCTAGAAGTCAATCCTGCACTCTAGAACATGCAGGGGTGCAGTCCTTAAAACCCAGAGCTGACCCCCCCTGGTATAGCGCTTCTTCACAAAGCAAGGTGTAAAAAAGTACCTCTTTTTTAGTCTTATACCAAAGAGAATGGGGGAGAGCTGAATGTTACACATAATTTGGTGTATATCAGCCAAATACATTTTCAGTCAAGGTGGATATACTATTTAGAGCCACATTGCAGCATGCACACATCCTGGTGAAGTGATACTTAGCATGCTGGTCCTTTGGGCTCTGGAGTGGAGTAACTGCACACACCTGTCCCTGGAGTGTGACCGAAAAGCAGACAGATGCTGGGAAGGGGAGCATAGTACTCTCTGCTTGGTACAACGGCACGCACCAGTCACACCTGGGCAATTTCCAATAGGCATCGTTACAAACCTTATCAGCCTCTCCCTCCAAGCAACTGGGAGATAATCCGGCAGACCGATATGATGGATATCGCTGGGTTTCTCTGCCTGCGGCAGGTTCAGTGACCCCCCACAGCTTTGCCGAACGGGAATGCCTGCAACAGAGAATTCAGAGAGTCGTGCTTCCAGCAAAACTTTGGTGATAGAAATGGCTGAAAAAAAAAAAATGCCCACATGGAATGCTTTTGGTTATGCTGAAAAGGGATACTAAGAAGAAGGCGACACTTTGGCAGAGGAAGGAAAACCTTTGATGTGCTTGTACAGGAGGACTTGGAGGGAAGGTATGGAAAGCGAGCCAGATGAAAGAAACCTGTGGGGAAAGTAGTGAGTCAAGGCAAATGAAAAGGGAGATGAATGAAAGAGCTGCTTAAAACCACCCTAGCTTTGACAATGGCTTCCCTTACCGCAGGGTGCCGTGTCAAAAAATACATTTTATAATAATAAAATACTGAGAATGGGGAGACAAACCCCCCCCAAAAAAACTGGATGTCAAATGCATGGGTGCGGGACTGGAGAAGATCCCGATGAAAGGATTTGAACCCTCAAGATACGAGATCTTGCATTAGAGAGCCCGAGGCACAAAGACTTGGAGAGAATTAAACACAGAACCAATCACAAGAGAATGACCTGAAGCTGCCCGGGACTCCTGAAAGGAAGGTTCGACGATGACATCACAAAGGGGAGTCGCTAATTAGGTTGGGGGACAGAAGGCAGCCCACGGCCGGAGTGCCGCAGCACATGCTAGTTTTCCTTACAGAGGCTCATATAGCACTTACAGACACAATGACAGCAATTCTCACCAAACCTGGAAATGTGTCTCATCTCTGCCATTACTATAATGTTCCTGTTTGTTTAAAAATAAAGTACTTCTAAATTAAGAATCAACTATAATTATATTATTATAATTATACTCTTTGCTTGGTCTATTCTTTTGGTCTTTAAAGAAACTTGACAGACTTAAAGAGATGTTAGAGGATTTTAATGAATTGAGAGCTTTTTAAATGTTTGAACAGGTTTCAGGTTATTTAATTATTGTAACAACCCATTACTAAATGGCAATGCTCCTCATTTAAACTGTTTAACAAAGTGAAAAAAAAAAACATAAAGATTGAGAGGCAATAGATGAGAAAAATTGGACATCTTGATCCAACCCACCGAGCCAAGTCCCAATGAACTTCATCATTGGTCAGAGTTATTTAACCATGGGGAATTAGTGTCTGTAACACAGAAACAAAATCAGTTGTCTCATAGCTGAATTTACTTTTTATTCAAATGCAAAGCTTCTGTAGTTTCAGCCTTTGATCCTTAAGTCATTTAACAAAAAAAAAATGTTTAAGTCTTATTAAGTATTCAGTATTACCTACCTGTCTGGTACGGTCTATTATCTTTGCAGACAAGATGTTCCTTTAGTTGTGCTTATTCGGTTGTAAATCAAGATGTGTTTGCTTATCAGAGTCATTTTTATCTGCAGAACAAACAGAGCTCTCTGTCACACGCAGCCGCAGTGAAACATCATATTATTCTCCACAGAGCAATGAACCTCAGAGAACCTGCTAGAGGTCTACAGAAAGGGGGGGGGGGGGGGGGGGATGAAGCTAAACCGTTAATGTTTTTGTTGGAAAT
>JAOYSI010072463.1:0-11376 GCA_025775065.1 Hiodon alosoides
CTTTTAAAAATGAAAATAATAAAAAAAAAAAATTTTAAAAAAAAATAAAAATAAAAAAATTTTAAAAATTAAATAGAAAATTAAAAAAAGTTTTTTAAAATTTGAGCTTTTTTTTTTTTTTTTTTTAAAAAATTTAATGAATTTAAACTAAAGAAAACAAAATGTTTTTTAAAAAAGGGTTTCAAAAAAATCCAAATCTGATTCAAATTCCTGCATTATGTCACCCATCACATTCTGAAAACGGCCCCCTTGTTGCAGATCCACGTGTTAGAGAATCTCTATATGATGGCCTACATAGTGAGCGTTGGCTGGTGGGGAGGGGACCACCATACAGGAACGATACAACCAGCCCATTTGATGCGTTTGCTTTAAGAAGACGTTGGGGCTGGGAAGAACAAGTGCGTGAATGATGTCATTGAGAGAACCAAACGGCCCCGTACCATTCCACCAGCTGTTACTACGGCAACCCACTTTAGTCAGTCGAATTGATTACCTCCTCCTCAGTCAACATATTTACACGTCTCTGATGGATTTTTCACCACAGAGGTTTAATTAGGGGGTGGTATTTAAAGAACAAAAACACTTATATATTTAAAGTTTTTAAATACACGCCCATGTCCCCCCAAGAGGCGGGAAAAAGACTTGTTTGAGCAGACTGTAGGAGAGCTATATAAATACCACAAAAAAGGGAAACGAAGACAAAATACAGAAGCCCATGTTTATGAAGAGTGCAGATTTAGGTTTCAGCAGTTTGCACCTTCATGAGATACTCCGGAACGATGGCTCGCTGAGAGTGAAATCCCCAACCCTTTGTGCCCTCATACAGCGTTTGGCCTGCCTTATTTCCACAGTTTAAATCGAGTAGACATAAATCGAGCAGGCTTGGCCGAGAGCTGCCACTTGCACTGGTTAATATATGCAAAATGTAATCGCGCTGTCATTGTTTAACTTTTCCAGCATAACGGATCGCGATAGGGCCTGTTCGAAAACAGCGTAACAAAAAAAGTATATGACCTGAGTGTTGGAATATTAAAGTCCACTAGGGGCACTAAGGGGCATTTAACAGTCATGCAAAACACTATTATCGTTTAAAAATACCTTCATTGTAATGGTGACTGTTATTGCTACGTGCATTTTTTTATAACTAACACCTCTCTGGCTCGCAGGCAGATGGAGACAGCTAAAGGCCACTGCACACTAGACTGACCCGATAAGACGCAGACGCGATGCCGTCATGTCAGTTTGGCGCCGGCTGAAAGCGACACCGACGCCACGTCAACGGACTTGGCTCATCGGCGCTGGTCGGGCCCGGTGTCTTATCGGGTTGGTCTGGTGTGCAGTGGCCTTTGCCTGTTCATTATCTCTGTAAAACGTCGCACAAACTCCTCTCCGTGAAATCGGCTGGATGCCCTATAGTTCCTTTCAGCATAATATTTAAAGCCATTTGGTTACAGGAGCACAGCTGGTTTATTTTGTAAACGGTAAAGCAGAACTATTCCCTTTCCAGTCATACTGGAAGTTGGTAGAGCTTAGGATAAATTTTATGTAGAAGGTATCGCATACCGAACTTTCTCAGCAGTTCTTGATCGGAGAATTTCACAATCAAGTAAGGGATTATACAAGAGGAAATACAAGGCAGCAATTTTGCTGTATGACTGGCCTCAACTTCTCCTTATCGTCTGCAATACTGGCGTGTGCGTGTGGGCATGTTTGCGTGCCTGCATGCGTGTGTGTGTGTGTGTGTGTGTGTGAGCAAATTGATAAGTGCGTGCACGCAATCGACTCCCACGCACTGGACAGGGGGAGAGTTGCATTCCAACTGAAACTCCCTGTTCTACAGAGAACATACAAATTGCACATTCTGTGAACACAAGAAAGACGGCTCTTTATGAATTTTAATAGTCTAAAGATCCGCATTCTCATTCCCGCTGCAGTACAGCCAAATCTCACGTTGACAATACACGTGATTCATCTGCCCTCGTATCCATATTGGAAAAAAAAAAGGTGCCGTTCAGAAGGCACGAATTCTCTCCTGTCTTAAACCTACAATCCTCTGCGCTTGTGGATTGTTTGCACTTGTGGCTGCCACGAGCACACACCCTTGAACAAGGACACCCTTGAAGAAGCAATATTTCCTCTCTGCTGGAGTGGCCTGAAAGGGAAGGAGCTTAGGGTGGAGAGAGGAGGCGCCGTCAGACAATATGGTGTCAGGTGTTGTCTCGCGATTTTCATACCTCAAAGTTGCCTATGGTTTGAAGGATAGATGTTGCAAACGTCTCAGGACTGGAGCTGAAACATCCTACGGGTTCTTGCCAGGGACGCAAACCTATGAGCTTTTATCAGCATGAAAGGGGTTATTGGTGATCTGCTAATGCTGCTCCACGTGTACCGGCCATAAAGGTGTCCCAGCCATAGTTTGCTATATATTAATGACTTGTGTAATCCGTCTTTGCACTGCTGATCCGGAACAAAAAGCTGATACAGAACCGCCATAATTAAGAGAATATTCATTTTTGCAGACATCCCAAATCGGCAATTTAAGGAGGCATTGCATGGCGGGAAAACAATGCATAGGGTCTACGCTCCGCAAGGCGATTAGCGGAGTCTTCCCTGCCACCCGGAACGAGTGACACAAAAACTACAGATGTCTACTCGAGGGGAGAAGTTCGGAGCAGATGGTGGCATGTTCTGTTGCAAGTCAGACGCCGCGATAAAGTCACGTTCGTTAAAGGCAAAGTGACGATGGAACGTAAACAAAACGCACATTGGTTGCCATGACATTTAGCGGTAAGCTTCATAAGCTGGCAAAGCGGCACCTATTGATTTACACTGACAGAACGGGTCAGAACACGTTTCAGAGGCGCCTCAGGTACTGGCTGGGGAGGTGGCTTAGAGGCGCATTATTTAAGGGTGGCTTTTGGACTTTGGATGTTTTAGCAGTTATAAAGTGTCTCAGAGATTACACTTTTTATATACATTTCATTCCTAGACAATAAATGCAAGTGAGCTTAGGATAGATTTGAAGTACAGTGTATCGCATATTCAGTCTTGAATATTTATTGTATGTGGTCCTAACCAAAAACACGAAAATTTTCCTAAGAATTCCAAAAGGGTATTTATACATAGGACATAGGGGTGTATGGTGCATTTTTCCACGATTCGTCTGCAGTGCACTGACGGGACATATTCAAACATTGGCTTCTTCGTAGTTTCACAGTAATTGCTGTGTAATCACATGAATATTAGTCCTATTAACACAAACGTAAAAATACTTATCCCGAACGGAATATGTGGTGGCCTTTTCCACGGGCGGATATCCTTCTAATGAGTCATATTATATATACATAATATAGTGAGAGGGTTGGACATGTATCAGAATTCTATCGTATTACTGCAGATAGGGTCAATTATTTTCAACGTAGCACACTAGCTTAGCATTTTATCAGGCTTCAAGCAGTGTTTTACTTTCAGTGATTCTGACTTTATTCCTAACAAATCTGCTAAATTATAGCATATTGGTCGGAAGAAAAAATGAAAACGTAACCAAATAACAATAGCTAAGGGAGCACAAGTAGAAATACATTTGACATATTTTTATTTTTAATATTTAGGTCGCCGTGTCTGGCGTTTAACGCATATCAATTTTAAATGTGACATCATTCTTAATAGAAGAGAAACTCTGTCAATATTTGTAGTTTTAAAGTCAGGTATCCATTTCTGGATGATAAATGGTGTCTTCAGAGTTACATCAGACTGAGAAGACCACAATACGGGAAGATTTATCAAAGCAGACGGCCCAACAGACGGCTAGGAAAAACCTGCCAGTTGGAAACGCATCACTTTCATACACGCTAAATTATCTGTGCCAGTTTGGTAGTGAAGTTTACAAAATACTGCAAACGGTCAGCTGCAGCATCATATTTAAAAATTAATAATAAAAATAACAGAATACTTCTTTCCTGTCACTTTCTACATATATATATATAAGCACACCATGTGACCTCTGTAATTTACACTGTACACACTGACTCAAAGTGATAATGTCAAATATAAGAATATTTCTAAGCAACTCATTTGCACTCCATAAATACTCTGTTCGTGAATTTTCTTCCCAAAAATTCACACCCTTAAATGAATGAAAAGTGTCGCCTCGCACATCAAATCCTACTTCACAGCATGAGCCTCTCTGTAAACCTTTTGAATGAACTGTGCTTATGTGTAAGAAGATCTCTCCGACTAAACTTCAGGGAGGTGTGAGCGGGACTTGTCAAAGGAGGTACGATTGCGGACTCTGAATTATGTTAGCGCTGAAGTGTGGAAAATGTAAAATTCTTCTTGATAAAAAAAATTAATTCTTATAATTTTAGCCAACAAATGAAACGGTTTAGTGAAAACGTGAACAGCTGTCATTGGAAAGTCGTGTAAGTAAAAGCAAAAGCCATTTGCATCCTGTAAACATTCTGTAGTTTTTGAACAAACTTCCTGTCCAATTCAAGATACACTATATGGACAAAAGTATTAAACCACACCTCTTAATCATTTAATTCAGGTGTTTCATTTAGTCCCATTGCCACAGGTGTCTGCCTTTACAAACATTTGTGAAAGAATGGGTCGTTCTAAAAACCTCACTGAATTGAGTGTGGTACTGTAATAGGATGCCACCGTTGCAACAGGTCAGTTTGTGAAATGTCTTCCCTTCTAGATATTCCACAATCAATTGTAAGTGGTATTATAGCAAAGTGGAAGCGTTTAGGAACCACAACAACTCAGCCACGAAGTGGCAGACCACGTAAAGTTATAGAGCGGGGTCGCCGAGTGCTGAGGCGCATAGTGCATAATTGTCGCCAAGGATAACAATCACAACTGTTGTTGTTTTTGGATTTCTTAAATTATACAATGTAAGTCTATTCGTCTGTTGTTGTTATTATTATTATTATTATTATTATTATTATTATTATTATTATTATTTCACAGCATTTTTTTCTGTTATGCTTGCAAAAATAAGCAATCAGGTGAGCTAAAATGTACTTAAGTCTTTCTGGTCAGAGTTGGACTACTATTGCAAGTTACACCGGCAGTTTTGCTGTGTAGTCCATACATTACCTAAGAGAAAAAAAGTTTTTTAAATCTCCTTTTATCTGAATGTGTCGCATGGAGCCTTCCGTGCCTGAGCGGATGTCGAACACTAATGCTACGCCGATGTGCTAATGTAGCTAAAGGCTACGTGGAAAGGAGTGAATGGGCCGAGCCGAGCAGATGTCGAACGCTAATGCTACGCGGACGTGCTAATGTAGCTACAGGCTACGTGGTAAGGAGTGAGAGGGCCGAGTCGAGCGGATGTCGAACGCTAATGCTACGCGGACGCGCTAATGTAAATACAGGCTACGTGGTAAGGAGTGAGAGGGCCGAGCCCGAGCAGATGTCGAAACGCTAATGCTACGCGGACGCGCTAATGTAAATACAGGCTACGTGGTAAGGAGTGAGAGGGCCGAAACTGAGCGGTGATGGAACGCCAAGGGCCTCGGAGTGCAGGGAGTGGTGCTGACGGTGATTAACCCACTTTCATTTGTCACTCCACCTAATCCGTCTCACAGCTCAGGCTTATCCATTATTAAAATGCTGCGAGAGGACAGGTGGGAGATTATCATTCCACAATGTGCAGCAAAAAAACAATATGTTGTCAATTCCCCGTTTCCTGGTGACAAGCGAAAAAAGGGCCCGTTCTGCTCCAAATTAGTTATAGATAGACCTAGTTAACATTTCACTGTTGGATGACTATGAAACTATTCTAAGCAGTGCAAATGCATTTTCCAACGTGAAAGTTTGAGTTCTCGGGGTAATTGTGAAGTACTAGCAGCAGTGATGCTATCACACGGTTGGTGATGATCGCAGCCCTTAGTTATTGTTGTTGGTTTTTTTTTTTTTTCCTTTTTTCGCCGTGATAGTCCTTAGATAGGGTGAAGCGAAGTGAGATAACAATCTAATGGCAATTTGCTCTGTTGCACACTCCGGATCTCTGAAGTGACATCCCGTGGGGACGCTCCCCCGCCCCTAATTGTGTCCGCCGGCGGTCCATGGTGAGGCGAGGCGCGTGCCATTATCCACTCCCCTGGGCCGAGCGACGCCAACAGCTGACAGCTCGGTCCGCCTGCGTTCTCAGCAGATGTGGCCTTGTCACCTGCTACCCCCTCCCCGCCCCTGTCTCCGCACCGCCTCCACTCTCGTCCAGGCTAGGTGTGCGTACGGCTTCGCGTTTTCCCTACGAAGTCAGTCCAAAAAGATAAAAAATACTTTGTCCCATAGTAGTTTTTCAACGCCTGACGCTTCAATTCTCAATTTCTTTTCCCCACACTCTATGTGATTCTTTGCAGCCCCTGGGTAAATGATCCATACTGAATATGAGAGTGGTTCTTCTCTTGATTGCTCCAGGGTGACTGCCTGACCTGGACCAGTGGAAGCTGCATGTGGGCATTGACGGGCTCAGCGGGCCTCCATTTGAAGGGCACCGGCTCGGCCTTTCCGTCGAGTGGCCGGTCCACAGTCATGGCTGGTTTTAATTAGCTTCTATTCATATGGGTTACTGGCGGAATAGTTCTGTCAGCTACAAAAGCTTGCAGCAATTATTTTAATTCATTTTACCTAGTTAAATCATTGCCTTTTCAAAGGACTTGAGCGATTCCTTTTATTAAAAGATTTTTACACATTCCCTTCTGCAACCGGGTGAAGAGGGTGAATATCAAGTGGTTGAAATTACGAGTCTTGGCACACTTCACCATCTCCAGAGTTTACTGTAAAGAGGCAGTGGCTTGTTTGAGAATTCACGGAATCCACCTGAGCTACGTGACACAGCAAGGGGAACACCTGGGCCTGAAACTTGTCCCCAGTGCTTGTACTGGAACCTGAGCCAATCTTCAATTTCCGGGTTTTGCGGAAAAATGCGAGACTAACCAACCTTCTCTTCATTGTTGACGGTATTTACAAATGCTACTCTGATGCGAAAAATGCAAAACAATAAATAAAAAAGTAAATGCAGGTGAGTCATTAATTAAGCTCCAGCTAAGGGTTTTGGAGCAAGCCTAATTGAACTTAAATCAAGACCGAAGTGAAGACAGGAAAGCAGAGGGGCAAAAGCGTTAATAAAGACGCAGGGGAAGGAACTACGACAGAGCAGCACCGTTGTGGTGAGCAAGAGAGAAGAGGAAAGTAAAAAAAAAAAAAGCGAAAGTAAAAAGGAAAGAATGTCCTACAAAATGGGAAACACAAGGGGAACTTTTAAAAAACTTTTTAAAACAAAACGTCTTTCAGCAGATTTGAGCTCCGACGCTCCTTATCGTCTTTTCCCCCTGTGGAGAAGCAGGTACGGTTCTCGAATCCTGCACAAAGCGCCAAAAAGCAACCTCAGCAAACGGGCCCTTTGAATGGCGTAAAAAAAATAAAAAAACGGCTTTGACTGACGTTCTACGTATTATTATTTCGCTTTCAAAAGTTTTCCCAATTCAGAGTCGAGATTAGGATGCAATTAATTGGGGACCTATAAAGAGATGCTATTGAGCGGTCGAATTGAATGTTTAATAACTTGGGCAATAATATTCTTCATCTATATGGCTTGCAATTATCCGTCGTTTGGAGCTTTTGTCCGGGGACACAGTTATTCCATTAAGGATGACCCTTCTTTTAATGTCCACCCATTAGATGGCCTCCCGAGCGTATACATTAAGAGAGAAAACCGACATTAGTGCACTGTTTTAAATAATGAACGCTAACAATCTGCCGTGGAAAACTTTATGCCCCATTTCAACCTGGCCCGTGTTAATAGACTATGGTTTGTGTACTCCGCAAACGTCTGGTGGGCTGTTTTGTAATGCAAAAATCCTGCATGCACGTAAGGACCTGCAAACCAGGCGTCATTTCTGATAAGCGAGCGTGATCGTCGCAAAGCACGCGGCGTTCTGATGTGCGTTTACGGGGGGGGGGGGGGGATTAATCCTGGAGCCGTCAGCGCGGAGACACATGACGGGGGGGGAAGCAATTGAGCCGAACTCACAGGCAATTATGACGGCATCCGTCACTAATTACTCGTGGCAACCCTCCCTAAGCCGGCGGGCGCTATTAGAAGTCGTGTTGCTGCATCGTGACCCTGGTGAGCCTCCAGTGTGAGCCGGAGCTACGGGTGCTAAAGACGTTAATCTGTCCTCTTCCTCCCGATGGGTCATTTTCCAACCATTTTACTTAAATTAAAATTGCTGTTAAACCGCTTGCTGACACTTGTGGGCGGTCGTGGACCAAAAGCATTCCAGCAGGCATTGTTCTACGAGCCGACTTCATTTTGTAACTCATACCTTACACAATAAGCATAGATATATCGTTTGATGAACATATTCAGAACAACACACTGCTCTGCCATTTAACACTATATATTGACTATTTTAGAATTTTCAGCTGTAAGTGCTTTGCAGCAGTACATTTAAATGCTCACGTTTGATTTCACATTCCATGATGCAAATACAAACCTCAACAGGCGACATGAGGAATCTACGTGACAGGTTTAAGTGAATGTCAAGATGGGAGTCTACAGCATATCTGAAAAGGAGGACGTCAGTGCAGGGGCTGCACTCTAAAATGTGACAATACATCTGCCCCTGAATGGGACTTCATCTACTTATATAAAGAACATATACAGAATTCTAGAGAATTATAATGTCTCCACACTGACATTAATTACTTTACATAATGAATGTGCCCAGGTTCTACTTTTCTGATACTGGGCCAGAGCTTCTGGAATAAAATGAGCATTATGAAGGGTCAGAAGCAGGTACAATACAATAACACTCGCTGACACAACGCGACACACAGGACTGCCGTACGAACGTCTTATTTAATGGAGACGATCATGTGACTCTTACATCCCCTTACATTGGCACACAGGAGCAGGTTACAGCATGGCATCACGCACGGTCTGTCACAAGAGTCTAGACATGACTAGTAGGACGCATAAACACGAAAACCGGTGAAGGGCTAAAGCCAACTGCCATTTGGAAGGATGATGGATCTGAATTTGATGAGAAATGTCTAGACTGCCATCAAGCTAACTTTAGTGTTTATGGGTTTGGAATGAGCCCATATATATATATTTTATTTTATTTTTTCCAAGGGCGCTTGTGTTTCAATAAAAACATTAGAGGTAATGGTAGGTAATTGATGACATGACTAATTGCTATTATTTATATTAAAATATATGATTTAATCTTACAAAATGTATATATGCTGTAAATATTCTGACATCATTTTTACTTTAAATCAATATTTATAAAAATGAACATCTTATTTATTTATTAATGTGACTTTTGGCTTATTTTCTTTATCCCTGTAAAATCTATTAGATCACATCTTTGTAGTTAATACACTTTTTATGTCTGCCAGTTTATTTAGCGCATACCCTTCGTATTCTCATCCTAGAGGCCTTGGGACTGTCCTTTTTAGTGTGTGTTGGATGTGCAGAGGATGTGTTGGATGTGTAAACACAGGTGCATGTCAATAGGTTTGCAGAAGAGGTCAGCCTTTATAGAACTTTTAATTTTAAGTTTTACTAAGCTATCTAAAAAAAGTTTCGTTTTTTTCACCATCGAAAGTTCCATCTAAATATTTTTGTGCATACATTTACAATTGTATGCCACTGGAAAGGAGATTATTCTCCATGTTTCCAAAATAAATAAAAAAATAATAATAATAATAATAATAAAAAAATTAAATAAATTGTTTTTAATTTTCGTCACTTAGCAACCCGGTCTGGTTCTTCAACATCGGTTCAATTGTTTACAGTTTTACTTCGGTCCGACTATAATTTCTTGTTTTATGTGTTTGTGATATTAAACTTAATCCCATATTTGAGATTATCATCTGATCCTGAGCTGTATTTGTTGAAAAAGTATTCTGCGTCTCTCCAGCTCCTTCAGTTTCGTGGCCAGTGTATTTTTATCTGTGTGATTCTTCGTCAATACAAGTCATTTACACAAAACCGATTACACAGGGATATGGTTAAAGTTTTACTTTAAGAGATTTAAGTTCTATGTCTTCTATCTTATTTTTAGCAGTGTTTTGTATCATTTCCATTCTTGGGTCTTCCATTTTTGTCTTAGACCTATTTTAATTGTATTTCTTAAGTACGCCGTAGTATTAATTTCATTTGCTCAATATATCTAATATCCTCTAGTATTGCTTTCCATTATTCCGATCACACCATGTCTAATTTGGCGATAGTCATTTTTTTCAACCATACAAAAACTACACCTTAACATCTAACTATTATATTTGCATTTCTAAAGTGTTTCCGCAGTGTTTTGCTTATTCTCAGTTTTCTTTTGCTTAAAAGTTCTTATTTCCTCCAGACTTGTGGAACAACTTCTTGTTGTTCAAATTTATATGTATATAAACACACGCAGTACATATATAAAGATTGATGTTCTGACCTAAATTTTTGAGAAAGTTTTCTGTCCTTCAACGCTCCATTCTGAACTATATGAAAGTAAGCTAAACTCTGAGGCCTGATCTAAAAAGGAAATGCTGGTAGCAGCAGAAAACGGCCACATTGTCCATGTATTAACTGCACATTCCATGTCAAATTAACTAAAATAGCACCCTATTACGCCACAGAAGGCCAAAATTATGGACAACTGAGAACCTATATAAAGTCGAGAAGCTATTATGCAAAAAATGCAAACAATACAACAGAAGAGAACAAGGGTGCCATTATGAGACCTCAGACTTCACCAGAGAACTGCAGCTGCACGATAAAAGGCCATCCGTCACCTGGAATTAAAGATCTAACTCGGAGCATCGGGAAGATAATGGGGAATCCCCATCAAGCCGACACTCGAGAGTCATCGGTATGGCGTTAGTAACGTCTCGGCCTTTGGCAAGGGCACGGGAGGCTCGGAGTTGAGGCGGTCTAGCTGTACTTATTAATCACACCACTGCCATTTGTTTCTGCGTTTACAGCAGTTCTTAATTTGGACCACCCTTAGACCACCCTGAATATTTGATGGACCAAACTAACACACTCCCCATTTCTTTTTTTTTGTTTTGTAATATTTTCTCAGATCTCAGCTCCGAAATGGGCCCATTCAGCTCTTCCAACCCTAGTTTCTTTCAAGCCACCCGTCTAAAGGCTAAACCTGTCTCTTATCCACACTGTAGGCTACACCCGTCTCTTATCCACACTGTAGGCTACACCCGTCTCTTATCCACACTGTAGGCTAAACCTGTCTCTTTTCCACACTGCAGGCTACACCCGTCTCTTATCCACACTGCAGGCTACACCCGTCTCTTATCCACACTGTAGGCTAAACCTGTCTCTTTTCCACACTGCAGGCTACACCT
>JAOYSI010072464.1:0-11176 GCA_025775065.1 Hiodon alosoides
GGCCCGCCCCGCCCCCCCCCGGCCCGGGGGGCGCAAGTACTGATGCGCACAGATTGACAGCCAGGCAGCCGCGGTCCCGGGCAAACTGCCAGGGAAACACCAGAGAGGGGGGACACGGCCCCACAGATAAGGGATAAAAAAGTAACTAAAGGGTGATTTGATACGTTTGCCCAAGTGATAAAGAGGGGGGAAAACGTGCGTGTGACTGTTAAATATTTCAGGACCTACTTTGAAGAGTGGAGTTTATTCTGGTGAAGTTGGCAAGTTGATTTTATTGCTACCGATGAAACGAAAAAGTATGTGTGATTTTATTACAATCCAGGGACAGCACGCGATTTATCCGATGATTTATGTCTCCAGCTGTTTGGCAGAACACAGAGCCTTAACCCCGCCTATCTTGCTGTGTGTCCTTGTCACATCCTTGTCACAAAAATATCCACATGGGATTTGGGATGGTGCCACTGATAACCCATAGTTTCCATTCACTTATTCCCATGAAGAATTGCTTGAAACGATTTCTAAATCAACCAGGATCTGAACAACAGTACCCACAGGGTTCTCGTGACCTACAGTGCTGTAATCATTCTAAATAACAACAAGCTTTCACCATTTTCACCATTTCTTTTCACCATTGTTGGGATAGAAAGGACTTGCAGCTGCGACATGGACGTGGATATCACTGGGACTCTCCTTTCATTGGATGATAGGTTTTTCAGATGTGCACTACTTTAGTTGTTTTGTTTTTTTTTACACACACACAAACTTACTTACAGTAAGCAAATTTTCACATATTTAAGAGTTTTTCTCTTGGCGGGGAGCTGACTAATGGCCAACAGAATTCAGCGTTTGGTGCAATCTTGGAAATTAGGTAATTAATTATAATTAATAATTAAAATAATTGTTTATCAAGGTTACTCATCGTTTCTTAAGACAAGTCATCGTTTATTAAGACAACTCATCGTTTCTTAAGACAGCTCATCGTTTTTTAAGACAGCTCATTGTTTCTTAAGACAAGTCATCGTTTATTAAGACAACTCATTGTTTCTTAAGACAACTCATTGTTTCTAAAGACAAGTCATTGCTTCTTAAGACAACTCATCGTTTATTAAGACAGCTTGTTGTTTCTTAAGACAACTCATCGTTTCTTCAGACAGCTCATTGTTTATTAATACAACTCATCGTTTATTAAGAGAACTCATCGCTTCTTAAGACAACTCATTGTTTATGTGTACTTCTGTAAGTCCGGGTGTGTGAGCCACATCCCTGTAAAGCTGCTGCTGGCACTGGTTTAGGGCAGTTTTTAAGCGTGGCGATGTCTGCCTGGGTAAATGTGTATGCTATATCATAATAATAATAATAATAATAATAATAATAATAGTAATCAGTATGCACGCTAAGCCTGTTCGTGAGTCCACGAGGGGCCGAAGTGTGATTGACTGGCAGTAGGGTTATTGCCAAGCATTTGGTCAAAGTACTCACAGGCGTGCCTTTAGAGTGAAGCTAGTGCCATCTGCCTTGGGGACCTAACGCTTTTTGGCATGGCCCTGGCTGCACCCTGCAGGGTCAGGGGCCTGGTTCACAGCCCGCAAGCAGATGTCCCCCAAACTGCACGACCTTATTAATTAAACAGCTAACGGAACCCAAGGAAACGAGATCTCTCCGGCTGCTCTCATCACACACTCCAAACAGACAGTAAAATGGTAAGATCACTTGTGTGTGTGTGTTTGTGTGTGTGAATAGTATACATGATTTCTAATCACTCTTAATTCTGTTTGTTTTCGCATGCGTGTAACCTACTTACCCCCCTCTCTCTTAACTCTCACCTCCACCTTCTCCCTACAAACTCTCACCTCCACCTTTTCTCTCAGTACCCTGATTTCTCCCTACGTACTCTCATCTGCTTCTCCTTCCGTTCCTCCTCCCCTCCTCAACTCTGCACTCCTGTCTGAACCCGTCCGTTTCTCTGTCCTCCCGTAGCTCGGCATCTGTTGACACGCCCCGTTATCTCTGGAGTCCATGCTGGGACGTCCTGAGCCCAATAAGCACCAGAAGTGTGATATAATGGATTGGCTAAAGAAAAGGACTCACGCAGAGGGCCTGTTGTATGCATGGCCATTTGAGGGCCATGAGGAGAAACGCGGTGGGGGGTGGGCGGCGGAAGGGGCCTTCTCACAAACTACAAGCCCCTCTGTCTTTCACCCCACACTTGGTATTCTTATTAGCTTGTTAGCACGCATTATCGCAGTAAAGTGATCAAAGTAGCACAGCTTTGTTCGGAGGAGCCGGACTGGATTAAGGGACGCAACGTGTAAAGCGAGAGAGTTCATTTATGAACCAGACCTCCCTACACAGAACTGGAGCGCACAGGCTGATCGGGGATTGCTGATCCACATGGGAGTGGAGGAGGGATAGGGGTTCTCATCAGAGTAACAGGAGTAGAAAAAAAGAGTAGGGAAAAATGACATGTGCAGAACAACATGTTCTCCCCACCAGACGCATCTGACATGTTGATGAGAGGGGATTGCGGAGTGTGGGATGTTAACGGAGACAGCGATTGGCCAGTCCTGCTGTATGTTAGAAACAAAGTCTGCATAAGAATGATGGATGTTTTTCACCAAGATTCTGCCCTGTTCACTTAGGCCGTCACACAATCCCACTGACGTAGGTGCACACAGCTTAGAATTAGTGATAGAAATGTTTTATAAAAAAACGAATGAATCACATTAAAATGCATAAACTTTTCCAACGGTTGAGATCTCACATATTCGTATGTAGCATTTATTAGTTAAATAAATAAAACCAAGAAAAGTCAGAAGATTCAAATTACAAGCTACCCTAAGAAAAAAATGCATCAAAAGACATTGGACCACAAGCAGAGCCGGTCCTGACCTCCCAGGGGCCCTAAGCAAAATTCTGCTAAGGGGCCCTCCTACCTGACCCGTGAGCCACGTAAACCATTTGCGAGGGGAAGGCGGGGTAATTTGCGTGGCCGTAAGTAAGATACTAGACCTAAACCCCAGTAGGCAATCCCCCTCCACTCCTGGGCCAAGACTCCCAATTCTACGGTTTGGGTAGTGATACACATTACCACACACAGCCCCAGAGCTCCACGCTTCATTATCTCTCAGCAAAGGTTACAGTAATAACGTCATTATAGACCCCACTTCACAGTAGCGAAGGCGAAGAACTGTGAGAGAGAACTCCACGCAGCTGTTTATCACAGCAGAGCACGGGGGAATTCCCGAGATTTCAGGGGTTGTTTCTTTACATAATTGCAAACAAGGGAAGGGGTATTTTACTGTCATTTTGTGGGCTTGTTGTAAGTTTTCTATCTATCTTTTTTTGTAGTAAAATGGTACAAGTCAACTCCAGTTTGCCAGCATCTGAACATACTTAACTGTTTTCATCATTTTGTCTCAACAGAAATTTGCACTCTTTCCATCAAGTTGAAAACAGTTGGTATATTTTGCATAGATACAGTTTTGTATGTATACATTTACACTAGTGACATCACCGACGTGGTCAGTGTTTCATACAGGCATCCAAGGTATACGCGTCTGTAAGACCGTTCTAAAATCTTCTCACTAAAGAAAACTGCAACAGGTCAACGGCTCTATTCCGCCATCTGATGGTAGGTTGGAAACATTTCATCCCTAATGGCAACATCCATACAGCTGACTAGAGCTAATTTAAAATTAAATTAAAATGTATGTGTGCACTTAGTCGACAAATAACTAATGATACGATTGTTTATATATATATAAATATTGTTAACAGCCTAGCACTTTATTATGTATGATCTATATCAGAATAACGTCTCAGTTAGGGTGAACTTTTTAAAGGAATCCATGCAGATATGCGTCATGGAATAACTGGGTACTGAGAACAAGGTCCATGACAGAATTTATGAATATAGACACTGTAACTGCATTTGAAATGAATTAAACTTGATCGATTCCTCTCTTCCTGCCAACTGTCATCTCAGCTGTCAACTCACTTGACTGTCAACTGTCACTTAGTTTAGTGAAGTCTGGCTTGCGATCACGTTCTAGGGAGAAAAGGGACATTTAATCAATCTTCGAAAAGGGAGTACAATATTCAGTATTTAATAGTTATACATAGATATAGTTCAATAGACATAAACACAGCATCTAAATCTCTTAAAGAAAAGTTATTGGGTGTTCCTATTGCAAATTCCATTCTAAATTCTAGCGATCCAGCAAAGGCTGTTGCTTCTCATCGATTAGATCTGTGCTCAAACCTTAATCCTTACTGTTTTCCAAATGGCGTCCCCCGTCCGAACTGAACTTCGAAGTAACCGTATACTCATGATTCATTTGTAGTTTTATCTCATCGTGTTTATATTTTGATTTACATTCTGCATAATATGGAGAAGAAGAAGTTCAAGATCAATTTGGATGATTCTGCTTTCACTAAAGAAAGGACTCCGGTAGGTAACTATTGGCTAAACGGTGTAATTTTTGCACGATTTCGGACTGCATCCTAGATTTCTTAAAGAATGTTACTAGTGTCCTCATATAATTTTCTATTTACTACTAGTATGCGAATAAACGTCTATGCTAAAATCGAGTGATCCGATATTTGTATTTAACTACGAAAAATGCTTTTGTCTTTGTCTCCGTGTATGAATAATGAGACAATAGTCGTTAGTTTTCGAGTAAGCGGTTTCAGACAATAGACCGATGGATATGTAATTTTTTTCTACTTGGGTCAAACACAGACTTGACATATTTTAAGATAGCAGGGCATTTAGTCGGATTCCTGAGATTGAGTATTTTCATCCACAAGTAGTTTTAAGATTAAAATAAAAAATGAATTGGCTTAATTAGCATAGCAATATAAAGAGTTGTGTTGTCGAATCACATGCATGTCATAAACAAAACAACTAAAATACTTAAAGAGCATTGCCATAACCCTTTTAATGAACACTATACATCCCCCTGCAGGCTTCACGGCGTTTGGGTATTGTAACTTTTCTGTGAAATTCTAAGATGAAAGTATCAAATAAAAATGTGTGTGTGTGTGTGTGTGTGTGTATATATATTTATTATTATTAGGAAGTGAATCTCAGGGTAAACATTCGGTGGTATACACATTTTCAAAAGGATCTCTGCAAGCCTGGCTTTATTGCACCATTGGGAACAATGCTGTGAGCTGATCACCAGTTTCTTATTCTCTGCAGGTGAAACCCTTGTTTAAGCCCTCCTTAAATGCTGCAGAAGGGGCTCCGTCAGGATCTCAGTCCTCGACACAGCCCTCAAACCATCCGGCTGATAAACCGTTATCCTACGCAGAGTTTATCGTGCAGACCAGAGGCCATGCCCCACTGCGAGCTGCCCTCGAACCCCAGACTGGAGGGGGTATGGAAGGGGAGGCCGTCGTAAGACAGCAGGAGCGAGGGAATTCGGGAGAGGCCCCCGCGGTTCTGTCGGGTCCTGCCGGAGAGGGGGAGACTCTGAGAGAGGGCACCGGTGAGGACCAGCCGGGTCAGGGTTCGAAGGCCACGGTGGGGGGCGTCGGACAGAGGCAGGAAGAAGGTCAGGGTCCAGAGCTGGGCTCCAACAGTGCGCCGAAACCCCCGGGGACAGGAAACAGCATCGTTGTGAGCCCTCGACAGGTGAGCAGAAGTGAAATGCACGGCGCCTTGTGAAAAAACAGCAGCTGTCCGCTAAGCTATTAACACGGGTGTTGTTAAGCCAAAGGAAGAATGTTACTTTCTGTCTGTGTGTGTATTTTAAATTTCAGCACTGCGTTATTGTCCTTTCAGAGGGGAAACCCTATCCTGAAGTTTGTGAGGAGTGTACCGTGGGAATTTGGGGAAGTGGTCCCTGATTACGTCCTCGGCCAGACAACGTGCGCGCTGTTTCTCAGGTCTGTACTGTGTCTTTTTTCTGCTGTCTCGTAAATTCAACAGACAGGGGATCGTTTTCTTTCCACTAGCAAGCAGATTATCTGGCGTCTCTCTGTGCCTACATGCACATTCTGCACGCTGAAGGTGTGAAACCATTCAAATGATATTTGACACCTTTGTAGACTTCCTGTAACGTTGTTCTAATGTGAAAATGTGCTGTTGCGGTCTGACTATAAAGGGCATTGTTAGGACCGTAGGTTATTACTTCACATGTGGAGATTCTAGAAATGTAATTCATTATTATGATAAAAGTTATAATATTATAGACTTAGGAATTCTCATGTCGGTTTTCCAATACAAGTTGAATGAATTTGAGGAGAATGCTGGTTTATATATGGTACATCAGGTTTTATAATGTGTACCTGAAATTATTAATTACTTCTTGTAATTCTGCTAGGAATTAACATGCGGTAGCTGTCTGAGTATAAAACTAGGGCTTTGTTAGGATTGTGTGTTGTTACTTGTAGAGATACTAGAAATGTACTTCAGTAAAATATTTAAGTTTTAATAAAAACAAACAGACTTTTGGTAAAACTGAACTAGATAAGACTGAATGAATTCTCAGGTTAGTTTTCAGTGTCGGTTAAGCCAGTGCAGAGTATTGGTTTATATGTGAACATGTGTACCTGAAATTAATAATTAATGAAGGGGGCTTGAAAATAGTATAATAAAATACATTTAATATAATTCATCTAATAAAATGTACTCAAAGAAATGTCAAAGTTGCTTCATTGACATCACAAAGGATACAATTTGTATAGCCTAAGCAAAAACATCATTCTTGCGTAACATAAACATACATGAACGTCAACCAAATGCATTGTATTTCAATACAAAAAATAATTATAGCTTTCCTTTAATCTACCCTTCCACCAGATGATATCAGGTAAAACCACATAATCTGACATGGCTCTTTAATGGACCTGTGTTTGACCCACAGTCTGCGTTACCACAACCTAAATCCCAGTTATATCCATGACCGTCTGAAGCTGCTGGGACAAACCTTCACTTTGAGGATTTTGCTGGTGCAGGTGGATGTGGTGAGATTTTTTATCTGTTTTTTAAAGATACCTAATACTTTAATTTACGTTGTCGTTTTGGCAGTCAGGTACAGTATATGTTACACTACCTGTGTCTTAAAAGCAGGTTTCATGTTAACAATCAGAAACTCACAAGGCACCCTAAAGGGTTTGATTTCATAATATGATAAAATAATTTAACTAGCCTGTAAGAAAGATGTCTTCCATAACCATTTATAATATGGAGCCTGGCCCTGGAATGATTACTGTAATCATTTTCTCCATTTTTCCTCTACTTGTCAATCTCAGAAAGACCCCCACCACGCCCTGAAAGAACTTGCACGCATCTGCATCATGGCTGACTGCACGCTCATATTGGCCTGGAGGTGAGAGGAGGAGGAGGAGAGGGCAAGGGAGAAGGGGAGGGCGAGGGAGAGGGTGAGGGAGAGGGAGAAGGGGAGGGCGAGGGAGTGGGAGAGGGCGAGGGAGAAGGGGAGGGAGAGGGCGAGGGAGAGGGAGAGGGCGAGGGCGAGGGAGAGGGAGTGGGCGAGGGAGAGGGAGTGGGCGAGGGAGAGGGAGAGGGCGAGGGCGAGGGAGTGGGTGAGGGAGAGGGAGAAGGGGGGGGCAGACCCCGAGAGATAGCCTTCTTTGGTAGCTGTTTGTTTAACTGACTGAATTACCTTAGTGTCACTGTTTTGCCGGCTTTTTAAGCCCGGAGGAGGCTGGACGCTACCTGGAAACATACAAGTCCTACGAGAAAAAGCCGGCTGACCTCTTGAAGGAGCACGTCGAGAAGGACTTCCTGTCTAAGGTACTCAAAATATGGATGAGTTCACCTTCGATGCTACGATACATATAAGCAAAGGATTCATTTTTTAATGAGCAACGTGTTAATGGAGCAAACTTTAGTTTTTTAAATTGGAACGGCCCATTATACCCTCTTATCCCGTCACGCCCTCTCAGGTCTCATGACTTTTTCTTCCAGGTCACCGATTGTTTGACCACTGTGAAGTCCATCAACAAGACGGACGCCATGACTCTTCTGTCCACCTTCTCGGTAGGAATTGGCCTGGCTTTTCGGAAGTCACAGCTGCTTCTCGTCACTCGGCATCTGATCTGGTCCGCTTGCCTTCACAGTTGGGTAACGGTGGCTTGTTGTTGTGTTGTTATGATAGTCTCTGGAGGGGATAATAAACGCTTCTAAAGAAGAGCTGACCCTGTGCCCAGGACTTGGACCGCAGAAGGTGAGTGAGAGTGTGGATGAACATCAGGTCAGGAGCAGGAAAGACATTTGTGTGCTTACGGCCTTTCTGCAGCGCCACGTTTTCTGGTTCTGAATGCATGTGTTCTCACAAACGCTTTCTGCGTTGGAGCCAGTGACTGATGGCTATTTGTTTGGTGGCCTGCAGGCTCGACGCCTCTTTGACGTGCTGCACCAGCCCTTTCTCAAATCCAGGAAGAAGGCTGAAGCTTAGCCGCTTCACTGGCGCCTTCTGGACCAGTGGTCCCGCCAGCTCGTTGGGACTTTACTGGAGACGGATACTTATGATCTGCGCGGTTACACACTCTCAGGTTTCAAAAGAAAAGATTTGGGGCAGATATTGAGATAAGTGTGAAGGGCTCACCGCCCGAGATGAATGCCTGTCGTTTCAGGAGTACATCCTTCTTCTGCCACGTGTTTTGTGACAGAAACACATGCTGAAATGTATGTGTCTGTTTAGGGCCAATGGAAGGATGTAGTTTTGTGCCTTTGTGAAATTCCAGTCTTACTTTTTAATCATGAAAATGAAGGCATGTTTGATTGTCTTGATGTATATATTAAGTGTAGGTGTAACAATAAAAGGTTCTACTCTCTACTAACACAGTAGTTCTCTTTCACGTTCAGTATTTTTATTAATAATACTTATTAGTTAGCTAAACTTAGAGACGGATAGAACAAGCATACACCAGAGCACATTTGGACTGACGGAAGATGCAGGTTTGCCTTTCCCCTGGCATCAGCACGAAACTCAGCCTTAGCCCACGTCCTGCTCACAAGTGCCTTTAAAAAGTGACACACGGTGTTGCTCGCGGTTTCAGGTCACATCTCGTTTTTTCAGTCTTTAGGTTTAGTTTTATGCAGAGGAGCTATTGGTTGTATGGCTAATTGTAACAAACTTCCTTTATGATTTGAGATGAGCGCAGCTCTGATTCTTCTGAGCATTGCATAAAATTGGACATAATCATCCCTTGCGTTGGCTATGTCTGTGGCTGAAATTCCGGGAAGCGGAACACAGGTGTGAATTAATTGCCAAACCAGTGATGGGCATCTCTCACGCTCTCTTTAAAAAAAAAAAAAAAAAATGGTTTCCTGTAAAACACCCGCTCTCCAGATATGGATAGTAGGTATAATCTAATATATATGATTCTAATTTATGTTATATTTAAATTACAGCAACTCCCAATTTTTTTTTTTTTTTTTTTTAGCAACCAAAGAAAAATAACAGTGGTGCTTGGAGCCTACAATATTAAGATGGAAGAGAAATCAGTTCAGAAGATACCAGTAAAGAAGCAGTACAGACATCCAATTAATACAAAAGCCAAATATGATTTTGATATCATGCTTATAAAGGTTTGTATCCTAATACAATAAAAATAATTACACCACTTTCAGTTATTAAATAAGAGTCCAAACAAATTATTTGCATAGAAAAACTAATACATATACATACACATTTAAAAATCTGATAATATATTTTTAAATAACATTTTAATAAATTAATCGAGTGAAATCCTGAATATTGATAAGAGTTTAAACTATTTTGTATGCCTAACCGCTTCACTTTTATACCACACATCCGCTTTGTTTCATAACGATATCTGTGCAACGTATTCCTTGTTTGTGTGAAAGCTCCAGCGTAACGCCACGCTCAACAAAATGGTGAGTCTCGTACAGTTGCCCAATAAAAAGGAAACTGTCCCAGATGAAACCAAGTGCCTGGCGTCTGGATGGGGGATGACAACTCCAGACGGGTCGTCCTCAGACGTCCTACGAGCTGTGACTCTCAGCACTGAGAGTGGTAAAAAGTGCAAAAAAATCTGGGGTAGATATTTTGAGCCACTGAGAATGGTCTGCTCTTACTTTGACGGCACAAATGGAATCTGCAAGGTACGTTTAGTGTTGTTTAATAATTAGCAACCTCGTGTAAACATTTGAGTATTTGCCATTTAATCAAAAAATGATGATCAGAGAGAAATAATGACCAAGGAGAATGTTGTAAATTATTAACGAATTTATTTCTCTTCAATTCTGAGAAAACCAAAGCACCTCGTGAGCGCTGACTGCACGACAGTATCGATGTTCTGTGGTTTTTATTTTTTAGGGAGATTCGGGCGGACCCCTTATTTGCAACAAGAAAGCCCATGGGATCGTATCATTCACTGGAACACCTTGTGATAAAAAAATAAAAAAAAACAAGTGTTTACGCGAAGATCTCCTATTTCATTCCTTGGATAAAGCAAACGATGAGGGGCTAAAGCAAATGTATCAGGACGAGACAAACTTAACGTAGATTTGCAACCCACGTTTCTATTAACTGTGTTGCTTTATATGGTCGAGATTGTAATCCGTTTGTTTGGGGGAGGTAAATCAGTGAATAAATGACTTATTTGCCTTCTACATGCTTTTCTTTAAACCAGTTACTGTAAATACCAAGGGATGTCTCGTGCGCGCGTGCGTGCAGCAGCGTTTTATCCTGGAGATTTTGTTTCTATACCAAGGGACAGAATGGTAAAAGAAAATGTTCTGTAACTACTATACTACCAAAGTTGTTCTCGATCGTCATAAACTTTAACTATAAATTCAGCAGAGGACTTTCAGTTAGTTTTGACGGCATCGGAAACTCCCCGCACACATCACACTTTGCTTGAGACCGGCACCTTCATGCAGATGAGACTTTCCAACGTGCAGCAGGGGTCAAACAAGTTGCGTGTTTGGGGTTAGGAAGAAATGCTTTGTTTAAACAAGAAGATGCTTGTGAAGAGTCTCGGCGATAATGCCTGTGGCTTTATAGCGTTTCCGCTACAAACGCTAGGTCCAGACAGCATGGAGATCAAGGGGGCCTCCACACGTATAAACACACGTACACATGCTCTGATCATCTGCCGATCTAACGAAAAGTAGTGAGCAAATAGTGTGGATAAAACTCATTTCTCAGCTGTGGAGCGAAAGTCTGTTTTTTTTTTT
>JAOYSI010072464.1:11276-21475 GCA_025775065.1 Hiodon alosoides
CTAACGAAAAGTAGTGAGCAAATAGTGTGGATAAAACTCATTTCTCAGCTGTGGAGCGAAAGTCTGTTTTTTTTTTTTGTTTTTTTTTGGAGCGCTTTCCTATTGGAATACGCTGTAAAGCCAGCGAAGTACCTTTAACTTTTCTGTCTACAAAACCATTGACGGCCAACCACCCGGGATTTTAAAAGAAAATGACTTGAATAGATTCACCATCGACGTATATATTGCATACCACAGAACAATAATAAAAATAGCATCGTATTTCGAAAGCTCGATCGTTAGATTTGATGTCAGTACTCCGTCGTTGGTTAAATACCGTATTACGGCATTAGGTGGCACTAGAGTACAGATAATCTTATGAAAAACCTGAGAGGTTCTTTGGGAATACTTCAAAAATAGCTGTGTCATGACTGGGTACGTGTATATTATAGCATGTTCTGTGGTTTTATTTTTCGTGAATGTTAACGCTGTCTTTTTGCAGTAAAGAAAAAAATATGAATAAGATTAAAAACAAAACAAATAGTTTGCTTAAGACTCAGTATGGGTGGTCTTTCATTTAAATGTTATTTTCCAGCAGCAAGGCGTCATTAGCATATAGGCCCCTCTAATGACTGTTAAGAGAGCTAAAATATAATTTATATGTAGAGTTCAGAATAATACAGAGTCTATAGGTCCAAGTAAAATAGCAGTCCGGTTTTAGTTGCATGCCACGCTTTCGACCGCTGTGCGCTGCTGAGTTATTTAGGGATACACAGAATTTACCCAATGCCTCTCCGCACCCCAGCTAACCTGGGTCACTCTGGTGCTCCAACAACGCAACCTGCATGCTGTCCACGATTTAATCGCTGATTTTTAAATGTATTTATTTTTTTAAACAAAAGCGTTTTTTAAAAAGCGTCGTTGTCCATGTGTACACGACGTATATTGACCCAAACCCTCTTTACTACCTACTTCGAATTAGGTGGGCTGTGTTTTGCCAGCAAATGACTCTTTGCATTTGACCAGCGTAGTTAATAAAGAACTACACTTATTTTCTATGGAAGGTCTACGGTTTTAATGGCACGTCGAGGTTTCATGGTCAATTTACATGATAGGTGAGAAACGATGTCCATGCATACTACCTCTCGTGCTCTCAACCTCTCGTGCTTTTCTGCTGGAGTGGAGATGGGCGAATCGATAGGGTCCTTCGTCAGAGCGGTCTCTCCGCCAACCTGAATGGGCGCTGCTAGCTGTGTGCTACGAGGTTCACCTGTGCCTTTCAGCACTGCAACATGTATAATTCATCATAACTCTGCCCAGATAACGCTTTGTTTTTGTTCTGGCTTTTTAACATGGCAACATGTGAGAAATATGATATATATATATATACAATGCTCGCATCTGCTGTTGGACATTGGCACACCCACTCAGGCTGTCACACGGTACTGGATCCCCCAGAAACCAGCACACTCCCACACACGTGTGTGCCTCTCGTTCACATTCACGTGCTCATTGCAGGCTCTTCAGCTCTAAGTGGCAAGAGGGTATCAGTAGCAGAATTAGTGGATCGCCCATCTCTTCAAATACAATGGCAGGCTCTTTCCTGCAGAACATCAGTTCTTCCTTTTAACAAGCTGTCACGATGTTAGGTCTGTACAGTCAGGCGCACCGCCATGTGATCTCCACGGGCAAACGAGAGAACCCTTCGTCGGGGATCTCTGCGAAGTGCGTCTCCAAGGCCGAGGAGATCACTATGCGCAAAGCCAAGTGTTGGCTGGAGGGGTAAAGTGCCCAAGCTTCGCCTGGCAGTCCGAGGGATGGATCTGGGTTCGACCGGTGCCTGGAGAACGTTGCCTGCCCCAATGCGGAGTGCCAACTCTAACGTTTGGAGGAATACTGGTCTTTGAGACTGTGGACATTGTGACTAGGCCTTCATGTGAGGATGTTCACAATTAAAAAGTTGGTACTATTTATGCTGAAGCAGTTTGCTTCCTTTTCATACAAATCAAAGCCACATTGAGGTCGGTGTCTGCAGCTTCTTGGTAAAGAAGAAAACGTCTCTTGTGTGTGAAAAGATAAGCATGATGTAGAAGATATGAGCATGCCGGTTTTATTCCTTCCAACAAAGTCGAGATCCTCTGTTTTAAGTACCATGAAAAGAAGAGCGGGTTTCCATTCGAATCAAGTGTTCTGAGCTACTCAGCTACTAAGTACCGTCTCCTTACTGAAAATAGTCTCACGCTTTGGTTGGAGCTGGTGCATTTATGATTCCTTTTGTTCCGTTCCTAAAATAAGACGACGCTTTATATTTGTGAGGACGCAATGTGCAATTAAAGCCAATTATTCCCTTTTATTCTCTTATCTCCTCACAATGGGCACTTTTACAAAGTGAAAACGACGGCTCCTCTTTACAACCGGTTTCTGAATTTCTGTTAATGTCTTAAAGTCTATGAATAGATTTTCTATCTAAAATAGAACTGCTGCATTAAGAGCACCGGCTAAATTCCACATGGATGCTGATTGAAATTGAACACAATGAGTCGGTCAGTATGTCAGTATGTGTGTGTGAGTGAGTGAGTGAGTGTGAGTGTGTGCATGTGAGAGAGAGTATGAATGTGTGTGTGTGTGAGAGAGAGAGAGAGTGTGTGTGAGTGTGTGCATGTGAGAGAGAAATAATGAGTGTGTGGGAGACTGTATGAGTGTGAGAGAGGGGAAAATTTCCCATTAATTGTCGGCCTTTATGAAAAAATGTTCTCCTTTGCCCTTTATCTGGTTATCTGTCGGTGAATAACCGTGGCAACATCCTCCATCACCGTGGTGCTTCTCCTGGGTTGCGTGCTCTGGGAGAGGAATCGGAAAACAACGGCCCAGCCTCTATCCCACTTCCCTCCTGTGGGAGGCACCCTCGATGGACGGTTGTCCAATCAGGACTGTGCAGGAGAGAGAGTGGCGTGTGAAACTGTGGCTGGACCGTGCGGGGCAGCCTTATCTGTGTCTGGTCTCTCTCTGCAGCGGAAAGAGGCAGTGAGGCTCAGTGTTCCCAGGGCGAGACAACCGAGAGCGGTGATCCAGCCAATGGGCCGCCGTTTGGCTCAAGGGCCTTTTACCACAACCCCTAATGTGCTTATTCAGGATTATCTGACAATAGGTATTAACCCCACCATTGCAGACACAACACAGCAGCTTCATGCTGAAAAGGCCTTAAAAAAAATGTTTCAAAAGATTCTCCTCACCATAATGTTCTTCTGAGATTTTAAACTCGGAATACTAGCCTGGAAATTCCCAATTTCACACTACATGATCTCGACCTGCTCTGCAAAAGCCGATCCGGATTTATAAACTCTCATCTCCCCTGATGTGACTCATCCGAATGTTTTTACTTCTTCTGTAAAGTTTTGTCCTCACAACAACATCTGATGCCGAGCGCCACTCTTCCTCTCCGTCCCCACCGCACACCCTCCTCATCCCTCCACATGAACACGGTCGGCTACACGCTCTCTCTTTCTGTAATCAGAGCTGTCATTGCCTTTCTGATAGAGGAAACTCTGCCCACCTAACGATTTTGCTTGTTTTGTTTTAAAATATATTTTAAGTGTAAAATGCAGAGCACTGCTTCTAAACCTGAAGTGCCTTCCAACAGTGTTCAGTGTTTCTCTCCCCAACTGAGTAAGGTCATTACATACATAATTTATTATTTTCCTCCCTCTTGCGTTTTTCTACTGATGTGTGCGTGCGTGCGTGTATTGAGTGTGGGGGGGGACGGACGGGGACGTGCAGTAAAGCGGTTATAAATACATTTTACTGGGTATTAGCTTACTACAGAATCAGCCCAGTTCCGTAGTTGGTACAAATTCCTGCCATAGTCTCGGAATGTCATGGAATGTATTCATTCATGCATTTTATTACGTAATTTGGTAAACCCTCAGAACTGGGCATCCTGTACTGTTTTTGGCTGAATTTTGGCATATCTCATAACTCTTTCCCGCACTGCGGATGTGTAGCATGTCAGGAGATACAAGCAATAGCAATAGATTTTATTTTTCATGCCAGTGGTTAAGGCATCTAGGGACTGGCTCTGACATTATTCAACGGCGTAATTCTAGGATGGCCAAAATACGGTCAGCACAGTCAGGCCCCATGGCGCTAACGCTTTGAATGAACGACTTTCGAAAGTAATTTGGTTTCCTAATTCAGATCTCGAGGATTTAATCAACCTCTTTTCTCTTGTTCTTTGTAGCCTTCATTTAAAAAAAAAAAAAAAAACTAATTAAATGTATCTCCATTTATCATTCGAAATCTTGTAACAGAGGGCTGTGATTTTTCTTTTTAATTTTTCCGCCTGTCCTCTTTTCTCTCGACTTCCTGCAATGATTGACGGGGGGGTTGAATGTGAGAGGAAGCAGCTGCTAAGCTTCCTGTGTCACATGTTATCTTCCTCCTTAAACGCTCATCCATATTCCGCCAGCCTTTACCAAGGCTGGTGGTGTATTGTATTGTTTGCCTAGAGGGCTCACGCAGTACAATACAATAGCATGGATAATTCCTGGAGGAGTTTGGGTTAAGTACCATGCACCTAAGTGCCAGCAGTAGCCCAACTGAGAAATGGACCTGCGATCTTTAGTTTTAATCACTGACCCACTGAGCTGTGCGTGCTAATCAGATTCCATGCTCAGGCACCAGCAGAGAAGTTGCTGCGTCTCACGGAGGATGAGGAATCAGTCAGGCAGGTGTGTGCCTCTGTCCTCTTCCACGTGCCATCCCTCCCTTTTCCCCATTCAATTTTCCTTCATCATTGTCCGTCATCATTTTCCTTCATCCTCCCGGACCCCAGCTCTCCCTCGGCTAGCTGTAGTCAGTCGGCCATCTGGTTTCCGAACTCCCCCAGAATTCCCTATTTGAGCCAAAATGATGCCCTTCAGGCTCTGCGGTAAGAGAGAGAGAGAGAGAGCGACAGAGACAGATAGGTAGGGGGAGAGGTGTGGGAGAGCAGAACCTGTGTCAGCGCACATATTTCTCATTCCTATTGGCTGAAAGACGATATAAGTAAATAAATTCCTGCCCTGATATCATTTGCGGTGAGTTTCCCGTGGCCTGAGCTATTTCTGGTGCTGTGCACCTGTTATCGTCAATTAGGGTTTACACACACAACATCTGTCCTCTTTTAAAACCAATTAACCTTCCTGCAATGCTGACCCGCTCCTGTGATTAGCTTAGCACCCGCGCCATCCGCTATCCAGTGTGGTATGACCGGACCCGTCGATTCCCACCTTACAGTTTGATCCAACTTTTTATTTTTCTTCTTTTATTCTGCGCTATTTAACGCTTATTTAAGAGGTATCACAACAGGCGGGGCAGCACCAATACGTATCCGTGACTACTGACAGTTTGTGCATGCGTTGTGCTACAATGTGCTTTCAGGGTGCATGCTTGGTTGTCAGGGACGCGTGATGAGGTGCACGTAAAGGTTTATTACTGTCTCACAATGACTATAGATGGTCAGCATAGTTCAACCACATGCTACATTTTCATTGAATTGTCAATCCAGACAGGGGTGAAACGTTTATTTCCCAGAGGGCTTCACTCTTCGCCTAAGGCTACTGATGTGTTGCATTGCGGGGCATTTTGAAAGAGAAGAGCAAAGAGAAGGAAAGTTAGACAAGAAGGGCAGGTAGAATGTTACTCGCGCTGTAAGAGACAGAGAATAGCGTTCGTGTGTGAGCCACAGACGGAGAATAGCATACGCGTGCAAGGCACAGACGGAGAATAGCGTACGCGTGCAAGGCACAGACGCGTTCAAGGCACAGATGGAGAATAGCGTTCGTGTGTGAGCCACAGACGGAGAATAGCGTTCGTGTCCGAGACTGAGTTAGGCGAAAATGTGAAGCTGGCACATGAGTGGCAGGATCTGCTTCGACCTCCAAGCCTGGGCTTCTGCGTCTGTCTGTTTGTTCAGTGCTTCGAACAGCAAGGCTGGCGGCCTGGAGGCAGACTGCGATTTCTCTTCTGTCTGGGCTTGAGGGAGTCCCGCTGTGGAGCTCTCTGGTGTCTCCTGGAACACTGAGTTTCCTGTGGGTCCTCCCCCTCACCTCCCTGTTTCAAATGCAGTGTCCGTCTCCCCCTCTCATTCCACATCTTAGTGACATCTCTCCTGTTAACTCTCCCTCTCAAACCACCCTGCTTTGCGTTCTCCATTTCCACCCCCGTCTCCCTCTCCTTCTCTCTCCCCCGCCTGCGTGGGGACTGGGCTGTTTTGGTTTGGCGCTCCCTCTTGGCCTGCACGGTAATCCCTCTGGTCTTCTGTCAGCCGCCACATGGTGACGTCTTCCCTGCCCTGCTGCAACGCCTTCGGAGGACGCCTTGACTGATACGGGCGACCAGCTTGTTTACCTCATTAGGCGCTCAATGCTAATCATTGTCTCAGATGCTAATTTGTAAAGTTTTGAAAGGACATCAGGTTGCCAGTGCGGTGTGATGCATTCTCTTCGTTCTCTGCAGATGGTTGTGCTATCCCTTAATCATAGCACGTATAGAGGATGAAGGCTTCAATATGCCATGAACGGAAACGCAGATAGGGTTTCCTTATGATTTTTTTACATTTAATGCAATGCATTCACTTAGACTTGAAATGATTTTTTTTTATATTATGGGATCCTTGATCGTCTTCCCTCTTCTACCTGTGCCACTACCCTTAACTCAGCCCTCGGTCTTGGGCAGTGACTGGGGAGAATCTGAGAGCCTACACTCTCCCCTCAGCCATGGTCAGACAGTGACCAGTCTGCTCCTGCACTCTGGGTGACTGGGAACAGACCGGACACACAGTCATCCCACTGTCCTCGGACATATGGTCACCGGCAGGGGCTGCTGGGAGACATGCTGGTAGTGGAGACAAAGAAAGATTATGATAGAAATTATATTACATTATATTAAAAGAAATTATAGCCTTTACAGTTATTGTGAGATCATGTTCCGAACAAACATCAGAAAGGGGGATTACAACCATCTTTTTGATTCTTGTTTTTGAAAGCTGAACAACTTATATGTTGCCACATAAGTAAGTAAGTAAGACCCCTTTAGAGAATTTAGAGATTTTAGTTAATAATTATTCACTTAATCTTTCGTTTCTTATATAAAACACGTGCCTACCCGAGGCTGTAACTCAACTCTGAACAAAATGTGTATTTTTTTCTAGTGCTTTTTCAATTCCTATAACAGTTAACGCCATAGGTCACATCCAACCAGCAGAATGTGTGACAGAGACTTCAGTGACATCTGGTGTCAACACAAAAGAGATGGTACATTTTAACGTCATGTATTTATCTGTCAATCAATTCATTATTAGCGTGAAACTGTGAGGGTTCGGTCAGGCGATCAAACAGGGATCCCAGTTTAATCACAGATTAATCCAATACTGCTGATGCTTGTGGTTTGTGGGGGGAAACAAGTCATTCTTCACTTTGGAGGGATTGTGTTTGGTTTCCCCACATGTTTTCCTCATCGGGAGCAACGCATCACGTACTGTTTAGCGGTACTGTTGAGTGGGTTCATCTTGAAGGCCTCCCATTAATCTGAGCCATGCACTTCTCTCTCCATCTCCTCTCCGCTCCCCGTGTGTGAGGAAGGAGACCAGAGACCAGGGAGGAGAACCCAGCCTGTATTTTGGGTGGTGCTCTGTGAAAGGTCAGTGTGGTGAATGGCATACCTCCAGATGGGCATTTCATGCCTCACAGTGGCTTCTAATGAAATAAAGCTGATATATAGGGGTGTACATAATCACCCGTGCTGTCACCAACCCGCTCAATATGGATGCCATATATTATAGTGATGTTATAATAAGATGGAAATTATGCATGGAGGGTAGAGTGAGTTGAAAAGATTCTGCAATGTAAAGGATGGCGCGTCAAAATATTAGCCCTTGCGCTCTTTTTCATTTCAGTTATTTTAGCGCATGTTAGCGTATAATGTGTAATTAGCAGAAATAATCCGTCATTTGTAAGCCCCTTGTAATTGCCATCCCTATGAAAGGCAAAGGCAAGTCAAAGCAAGCTGCAGAAGCTAACTCTCGCCAACACCACAGTGCATGCGAATGCGCAAAAGCCTCGCGCACGTCACCCGTTGCCACGGCAACGCGTTTCCCATGACATCAGCGGCGCTAACTTTCTGGAGCTCTCCGTGCTTTGCGACGGCGATCATTTTCAATATTATTTTTGACAGGCTTCTGTGGCTGATGATTTCCTGTTATATTTAGGCAAAGAAGAAAATGTAATCATGTTTAAATGTGCTGAAATCTGTGTTTTTGACAAGGGGATCTTGACAAACCAAGCAAGCTGAGTTGCTTCAGCTATGTTAAAAATTCTCAGCTGAGTGAGTTCAATCGGGACGAGGGTGACTGCTAAGTTTATTTACAAGATTTTAATAACTGATAACTGAGGGGAGAGTTTAAAATCCCGATCTTGTGATGTGCATAAGATTAAAAAAAAGAAGGAGAAAGTATGTTATTATTTTAGCATTGTACATTATTTGTATAGCTCCTTTGCTTTGGTCCATATTTAACTACCTGAAAGTCCCTGCATTCATTAAGAAATGAGGATAAATTAACAAAGATCATTTTAACTAGACCTTGTATGAATGACTCATGCTGGATAGAATTGAGTCTCGCTTTCTATTTCTATTGACATGGCTGGGGCAAGTCAGATTTTTTTTTCCAAACAGTATTTCATGCATGTGCAAATCTTTCATTAAAACCCAAGAGTCGACAAAATGTATTTAACAGTCAACTGCAGCTGACTGTCAGTCCTCTAATTTGCCTAATTATTGTGGCGTCCACACTCTGTTTTCACGTGATCATGATGATTGTTCATCCGAAGACCCTAGCTCGATTTCCAAGCGAAACAGGATACAAAAGGGCAGTTCATAAAGCAGGTGAAAATAAAGCAAAAAATCCATTATTTTTAGTCACGTGTTCCTATTCAACATTTCCAATGCACAACATTAATGATTCATAAAGAAAAGGGCCTTTATTTGCCTTGTCTGAATACGCTTTTTATTGGATTTTGTGCTGTTGATATGGACGGTTCTAAGCCGATGTCTAACAATGCCGTGTTCTGGAGAAAAGGGCCGTTAAACAGCACTCACACAGCCCGTGATTTTGGTTCTGAGAAAACACGCTGAGAATACAGACACGCACGTTCAGACAGGGTGGCGTGGCTGAGGAGGTTGTGGCAATGAAAAATGACGGTGAAATTCCAGCTTTGAATTTCCAGGCAGGATAAACGCTGTAAATACACTCTAAGTCAGACAAACGTGTTGTTTAATTTTCAACACAACATTATGAAATGACCAGTTTAGGCTGTATAATGCAATTTGAGTGAATATGAGACCGTCACAAAACTAAAAAATAACAGGGCTTTGTTTCACGTTGTCCGGATTCACGTCACTCTAACGTGCACTCCAGAAGTAGTGCATTCCCGAGATTCACCCTTGGCGTGTGACTGGTGCACCCACACTGGGCAGGACCACTCCTTCAGCAGGCCTGGAGATCCAGGGACAGAAAGGAGGGGAGGGTAACTGATGTGTGGAGATCCGTTACTTTGTGGTAATGCCAGCTACCGCTCATCTAGTCATAGATGTAATGTGTTTTGCCAAGGGTCACCTTCCACTCCCTTAACTTCCTTTCATCCACGTGAAGCACCTTTGCCTGTAATTATTCAGATCAGCGATGCCCTGGGCCACGCTTCAAGGAATAAAGATCTACTGGTCTCAGTGTATGGTGTGTAAATCTATTTGACTCTGGAAGTGCATCTCAGAAATTCACACCCACCAAACAGGTGGCAGAAGCGTATTGAGTGGCGACTCCGAGACAGATTCCGATAATTTTCTCAGCCGGTTCACACTCAAGCCTTGGTGTTAGGGATCACTTCAGCGGCCAGCTGATCTGGGAAACCTAACCTGCAGCAAATCGTATCTGCGTGCATTCCTGAAGAAAGCATGGGGCTAGCATTTTTAAGTTGCATTATATGAATGGACTGGCGTCCCATCCTGAGAATTCCCCGCCTTGCGTCCGATGCTAGCTGGGGTAAGCTCAGGTTAAGCCCACAGCCCTAAATTGTATAAGCGGTTTCAGAAAATGAATTAATGAATTAATTATGTGAATGGAATGGATAGAGAAATGTCTTATGTTTTATAGAAACCTCATAGCTTAAACATAAAAATGTATATATATA
>JAOYSI010072465.1:0-21471 GCA_025775065.1 Hiodon alosoides
TGAGATAGAGGGAGAGTGACTGTTGAGAGAGAGAGAGAGAGAGAGAGAGAGAGACAGTGGAGAGAGAGAGAGAGACAGTGGAGAGAGAGAGATTGAGAGAGAGGGAGAGAGACAGTGGAGAGAGAGAGATTGAGAGAGAGCACAGATGCCAACATGTTAAGCGGATGCTCCTGCAGCATGCTGGGTATTAGTGGCGGGGGGATGGTTAAAGAATGACAAGCCCTCTGCTTGGCTGAATCTAATCAAATCAGCAACCCGCAAAAAGTAATCACCTATGCTTAGCACCATTACCAGATTGAGATCACGGTCCAGAAATGACCGCTGTCACCACAAGTTCACTGAGAGGCAGTGCGCACAGATAGCGTCCAAGCTCTGGGTACAGCACGAAACCTGGTGTCACTTCATGACCTTCATGACCTTCATAACCTTCATAACCTTCATAACCTTCCTAACCTGCTAGCAGGAAAGGAAAAGAAAAAAGAAGCAGAACTAAATCATTTGAAACGGTGAAAATGCCCTTTCGGGTTTAACAGAAATACATCTTTTCAGCTTTAATAAACAAAACAAACATACAGACAAAATATCACCAATACAGTCATTAAATGCAGACCTTTCTCAGACAGCTCTTGATGTCTCTTTTATTGTGGGTCTGACCCCACACACAGGCTGACTGTCTGTCTCAACCTGAAAGCATCAAATCCTAGACAGGTCAAATTCAATGTTAAGCGAATTTTCAGAAAATTGCTTTACGCCTGTCTGTACATTTGCAATAAAGTTTGATCTAGTTTTCTAGTTTAAAAACTGCCCTGTTGCTCAAGGTGGAACAAAGGTAAATAAACACCCTTCAGGGTCACTGGGCTTCAATGATTTCTTTGAAATCACGAATTTCATTTCTGATACTTTCCTCTAAGGAATTTGCAGTTGATACGGAAAGTCTGCCAAGATGGTGTCATAGACAAATGTAACCATCGAACAGTACAGAAATAAAACTTGTGCACATGTATGATCTGTTCAGACTAACCTCGATTCACAAAGAGCGTTTAGCTCATTCTGAAATTAGATGATTTTCACTAAATAGATTTATTGATTAAAAAAAATATATGATTGAAATGAAGGTCTATTGTTGTCAGAAGCATTATCTATGTCTTCTGTAACCCCATGCATATATCTCAGATCGATATATATGTTGATTTTCAAGGTAAAGGAGGGGTGAGAATTGAGTCAAGGAGGGATGAGATCTGAGGATGTCCTAAAGTCCTGAGGAGTTTTTATGTAAACACCATTTGTCTACTTCCATTCAAGATCTTTAGAGTTTTCTGTTAGTATTACTCTCGGCAGGATTTGTGTTCCAAACTCTGATCTGTTTAGCGGCCCTTAAGGTCCAGACCAGCGCCCGTCATTACCAGCCCCCTCCAGGATCTCTTGTGAAAATTTTTAGCAAGGCTTCTGCCAACCATGTTGAAGTCCCTCGCTGCTCTTTTCAGACTCCGGGGTAAGCGTGAAGCTGGGTTCGATTTTGCCCAGTAGCAATTCCCTCAAACTAAAGGTGTTGTGGCACAGCAAGCGGAATGCTGGTCTTAATGGCTGCCTGATTCTCCAGCACTACATTCCCCACGAGGCCACAAAACTGACTCACCCAACCAATAAACCTCCTTTTTTATACAGATTTATTAGCCAGGAAGTGGGAAAGATCTGGACGGAAGAAGAATCCAACCGGGTCTCCCTGCGGTTTTTGTTTCCCTTTGCCGTTTGAAGTTTGAGTTTATTCAGCTTGAGTTTTTGTTAAAGAGTTTTAAAAGTATTTTATGCTTTCACCGAGACATTCTTTCGTTACCTTTGCTTTTGTTTAAATCAATAAAAACTCGTTTTGAAAGTCTGCCTCGTTGTCTAGTTGTTTTCTGGGACCCAGTTCTAATCGAGCCCTTTTAGTGTTGACCTAGTCATGCTTTTTAGTCATTTGTGTTAATTGAATCTAGTTTTAGTCCTGCAATATAAACTGAATCAACACAGTCATCCAATCATCACTTTACATCAAAGGTAATGCTTACAGGGTCAACAAATCGCAATAAAATTGCTGAAACACGCTAGAGCCTATAAAGAGGTGTGGTGAAGGCCCCACCTGCCTATTTCAGTCTAGGAGCGGCGTGGTCAGGGTTGGTCAACGTTGGTCAAGGTTGGTCAGGGTTGGTCAAGGTTGGCTCAAGGTTGGTCAAGGTTGGTCAAGGTTGGTCAGGGTTGGCTCAAGGTTGGTCAAGGTTGGTCAAGGTTGGTCAAGGTTGGTCAGGGTTGGTCAACGTTGGTCAGGGTTGGTCAAGGTTGGTCAAGGTTGGTCAAGGTTGGTCAAGGTTGGTCAAGGTTGGCTCAAGAGCAGCTATGCTAACCTCACAGCTTCCCTGCCTCTTTCAACCCAGGCCAAGCCTATAATCTGTGTATTATGTTCATTTTACTTAAACTTTTCCACCAAAGTACTTGGGTATCTTTAAAGCAAAGAACGATTAAAAACGTATGCCAACTTCTATACAGACATAATCTATACATAATCTTTCTATGTTTATGCTGTCTGATTTAGATATTAGTGGTTCGTAAACAGTATTTTATCAAATGGTGTTTCACTAAGTCACTATGGGTAGATTCAGGCACACTTAAAATCTTTTCCAGTGAAAGTGGTGACTTACACTGCCCACGAGTCACAAAGGCACAGGGTCATTTGGAAGTAGCAATTTAGCTTTGAGCAGAAACCCGTTTGATGCTATTACCCAGTGAGCAAACGTCCGGCGACAAGATGCAATCTGGCGGAAGCCGAAAAAGAGACACACAAATATATACACCTGGTTAACGAGCTTTGGCCTGCCATTTTCAGCTCGCCCATTTTCAGCTCGCCTATCAATACGTTAAATAGCATTATTCAGATTGTGCTTTTAGTTCTGTTTCCCGACCTAACTTTTTAGATATAAGTCTTTCCTGTGAAACCCCCTTTTTTCTATCCTGCCAATACCTTCTTTGAACCTTTTGATTAGGACTGCATGTTAATTATTACCATCACACGGAACTTGAAACAACCCACAAACCCCGATGGACTACTGCATATGCATACAAAAAATTTCACATTTGCCTTTTATTGAAATATTCATGCTCATAGTGCATGCTTCTCGCAATTATGTGGAAAGAAGAATCCTGGGAACGCAGGTAAGAACTGTGCACGATCAGGGAGCTAAGGGAAGTTATGAGCTAATGACATTCCTCTCTAATTACTGTGCTCAGTTTCCATCATACATCAGACTGAGGTGCTATTCAAGCAAACCCATTTATATTTATATGGTACCTCATGTTTTTTCTTGGCGCTCTGGTTTCATCCCACTGTCCACAGACTTAGTTAGTTAGGTGGATTCAAAGTTAAAAAGATTTTTCCTTATATTATTGAAACTTATCGTTAAGTTTCTGGGGTACTTTTGAATTATGTAATTTCTCGAAATGGACAGAGCCTGGTGTGATTTATGATGCGTTGTGCATGCGTTATGATGGTCTGTTTAATTAATAATACATTATTTCATCAATGCATTCCCTTTGGGAATCACAAATGTATGCTATATATGGGTTATGACTTATAAAGCATGATTTTAGGCAGTGATTTTGTTTCTTTTTAAGAGGCAACTGTTCAAAGCAGTTTTATGAAGCTGATATGCTTAATAGAAAAATACTTATCATTTAATTGTTATCATAATTAAAGAATAAATACCGTGAAACTTCTCTCAATCTCTACATAACTTTATAAAGTAATGATTAAGAACCAACCCTGAAGTCACTCAACAAAGCCTGACGACGACCACTGCTTAGAAATAAAGAAATACGAAATAAATTTCCCTGCTGTAGCAACAAGCAGAGACGCTGAATGTTTAACTTGAACCATAGGAACGGTCTTCTCAGCAAACACACAGACAACTGAAGATGTTGTAATATCATCATTTAATTTACAGATTATAAGTTGCATCTTCATCTTTTCCATTTTTACTCCCGAGTACACCACTGACAGATAATAACAAACATGAATTTTTAATGTTTCATTGACTGTGCGTTTCATGCCCAGACTGAGAAATTAGTCTGTGACCTTCAAATTGCGATCGTATCCAGACCGGACTGAGACGGCAGCGGACTCCAAAGGGAGTCCACTGATGAAATCATGTATTATTAATTAAATAGACTATAGCTTCACAACAGCATCATCAATCAGACCAGGCTCCCCACCCCCTCTATTGTGAGTTCAGTTCTCCCAAAGAAGACTGCGACCTCCGTCCCCCAGTCAGTCGTGCATGAGTCATCAGAGTCATCGGAGTCATCAGAGTCATCAAAGCGCTGGGGTCAACGTGTTTTCAAAAGTTGAGTTTAAGAAGAATTGAATTCATCCTTTGTAAAGGACATTCAGTGATGCCACGAACAGGTTGGATCACGTTAGATTAGCACACACGCTATTCTGCAAGTTGAATGATTTCGTGGCCCCGGGGGACAGGCTTAGACTGCAGAGATGACCCTGTCACACCACTGTGATCACACTAGAGGGAAGAGAGCGGAAGGCAAAGCAAAGAGTGCAGTTTTCGGTAAATACGCCCCCCGTCCCATCATACCTCAAAGTGTGAACATGGGGCTCTCACTTTGGGACTACGAATGGTCTGTTCAGATCTTCCGGATATTTTCCCCATGTGTGGATCCGAAGAAAGAAAAACAAGAACCTGTCCTTCAGCGGCAGGTTGGCGGGCAAACCGTCCTGACATATAATCCACCCTATCTGCTCCTTTTTACCAACCGGCACGTTACCCATGGCACGTTGAAATAACCGGTTATCGTACACTCCCTTTTATTTCTCGATTTAGTATTGAAAAAAGTTCGGTGATTCAGTTCCATCGCCTGCGACACAAAGCCTCTGCAGGGTTTCGCAAAATTTCAACTTTATGCTTCAAGCTGACATGAAGCATAAAGTGAATGTTGTGAAGAAACATTGTGTGGGAAACTGACAATCATTGCTCCAGAGCACAAATTTATTTTTGGCAGACTGAGACCAAACACCTTTAAGCTCTGAGGCTTATTTCATGTTCCAGATGAATGGATCCAGCTGTTCGAGTGAACAAACTTAAAAACTGTAAGTCGCGTAGGATAAAAGCGTCTGCTAAGCAACATAATTGCAATTATAATTGAATAGGGCCATGTGAATAAGCTGTGACAGTACTCACTGATGCCTATGTACACCATAATATCCCACAGTACATTACCCCCTTATCTGGAATGTTGAATAGATATCTACCAATACAAAACATGTATCCATGACTTAACTAAAGTTCATTTAAATTCTTAAAAGCCATAGTCTTATAACAGTAACTATTTAATAATTTCCACTGAACAATGTAACACCACATTGCTTACTATGTGCAATTAACTTTCCCTGAGTTTCCGTGCTCATTAGCTGTTTGGCATTGTCAGTGTGCCAATCAAGACAAACAAAGCAATGCAAAAATAGATTTTAATTAGTTTGTCAAAGGTCAGATCTAAACATAATGCAATATTTTGTATTTGTATGAGCACGAAAACAAGAATATTCCCATGGCTTGGTTATTCAATTGAGAAGTGATTCTTTCCATTGTACTAATTAATTTTCATTGGATTTTTCTGACGAACTAAACAAATCTTCAGATAAACCCATCCCACCAAACGCCACACCCAGGACACATTTCTTAGGACCATTTGTATGTAGCAAAAAGCTACTGGTGTATTTGTGGGTTATGTTTTGCGAAGGCTAGGATGTATGACATTTTAGAAAATTGGAAGGCCAGCAGACCAGAAAAAAACCTATTTGAATGAAATGTTAAACTGTTCGGAGGTGAATGGAGTCGACACTACAAATTTTCAAACAAATTGGGAGACGAGGTACCATTTTCATACACAGTCCCAAACACAGCTGTGCAGAGTGCCGTACCTGCCACAAAATGCATTTCAGAAAAATGCTCTTTCAGTTGAAGAATTACGGACAACAATGGCTCCAATTTTGAAGTTGGTTAAGGCAGACGACGCAAGGGCAAATGCCGAGACAATCACAGAAAGCGTGTTGTACTGCACAAAAGCCGTCCACGGACGAGGCCGCAAAAACGCAGCAGATTGCACACATCAAACATCTACTTTCCCGGAACAATCTGTGGCCAGTAGAAGAAAGAGCTGGCAGAAACCTTGAACAAAAACACTCCGTTGTGAAGCCATGTGACCCGGCCCTTCTGGGCCAGAGAATCTTTATTAGCCCAATCAAAATCCAGTTCAGAGACAGGCGAGTGATCAAGATAGCCTGCAACCCTACCGTTCCCCAAAGGCGGGCCTTTCTTGTCTTTCACCACCAGCTAGATTGCTCTTCAAGCTTTCCCTCTCAGTAACACAGGTATTTTATTATTTTTAGAGAGCTGGTAGCAGAATATGTTCTTTCATGTGAATAACTTCAATGCATAAGTGAGTGGATTTAAAAAAACAATGTAAACAATAGGAGTGCGGGGCTAATTGGTGAACAGGGCCCTTGATCTGTTAATCAAGTAAAATAGGTTTTCTGGACGTCAGAAATTCTACGGAGCTCGTCAAAACAGTTTAGTCTGTGACGGGCTTTAAAAAAGGGATTTTCGTCTGTGTGTTTGCGTTCAAATGATAGCTTTGGCAACGCTTCAGTTTTCTTCAGACAATAAGTTGTCCGCCTTCATTTTATTTTAAATACAGACAAATGTCGCGCAATTGCTCATGGTACGCCGTTGTTGGGTCTCTTAATGAGTTTCCCCTCACCGGGACTGATGAGGCCGTCCATTACTGTATTCTGCATGCCGTAATAGTTTAATTTTAAGCAAAAGCTACCTGTACAGATCTGTCTAAAGGAGCTCGTCTCTTTTCTCATGCTAACGTAACCGATTCTGTGCAAGACAACTTGTTTCCACATGACTGGGTGGTGTCCACTTAGACACTCATGTCAGACATAAGCGATCGACTATAGCTCATTAATTTCAAAGAGAAATCAAGTTAATTGAGAATGCTTTCGTTTTCCAATAGTCTCTCTCACTCTTCCATTACAGTTTATTTCCTAGTCCATAATCATGCAATTATATGTGGTTTTGTTACTCTGAACCACAGTAATGAAAGCCGAAATTGCAACTAATAAAAACCACAGAGTGCTCTGAAAACTGTCAATGGTATCAATCCCCTGTTTATTGCCACTGGCCAGAATGACCTCCAAGGGTACAGAATAGAGCAGGAACAGAACATGTGAAAATGCATATCCCTGTGATTCGACCTCATTGTGGCTTGATGTGTGATCAGTAGGCAATGCCTGCTGTGTCTGGGGGTGCGAGGGACGTTTGATGGGAAAATAAATCTTGATTTGAAGATCACATTATTTAATGAGATATAAAGATATACCTAACATTAAATTAAATTAGTATTCATTTATTTGTGAAGGGGTCAAAATGTTTTATTATTATTATTATTATTATTATTGTGACAAAGAGCTGGTTATAAGGAGGGTTAAAATGACGTCTAAGACATGACTGGATGGCCTTGAAGCATACGTACATCGCCATACGCAAACGACTTTGTGAGAAAGGGGAATTAGTCGAATGAGCAGTTCATCATCAACGCAATACTCAGCATCACCTATTTACCGTACACTTTATTATTACACTTATACATCCGAATGCAGCGCCTCTGAAAAGCAGGTGTCAGTAATTTCCAAGGTGTGGATGGTATTACAGACATGAGGAAGGTCATGAAGGATACTCTTCCCAACCCCGGAAGCCATCAACTCAGAAAGCAGAAAACACACAAGGTAACGACAAAATTTTACGTAGAAAGGAACAGATGCTCGACACAAACAATGATCTTCTTATGCAAAAAAAAATGTCGCTTAAATAAATTAAAAAGCTTGCAAGCCACAGGACTAATTGTTATTGTTCTGAATTACTTTGTGAGATTCCATTCTAATTTTCAGTCTTTGTTTTTCTGCGTTGTACTTTGCAGTCTTTTAATAGAACATTGAACGGATTTAACATTTCAATAAGGATGAAATTCTTTCATCTGTGAATATTGATTTGTGTTTTCTCGACTATATTTAGGTATAGTTGTCCTTGAATTAAAGCCTATTTATGTCACTGCTAAGTGTGAGCGGAGTTTCTTATCATTGACTGATTGGTTGATGTCATTGACTGATTGGTTGATGTCATTACGCATGTTATCTCAGTAAACTGGACGGGCAGTGGAAAGTCAGGCAATAGACGCCCTAATTATGCTTGTTTAACTACCTCACGCATTTCTTGTAGTAAATCTGTTCCAGTCAGTAGTTTCACTGACTGAATCATGGCCCCAGCCAAAACAGTACATTAAACCATACATTTTGTCCTCCAAAACAATTTAACAAAACAGGAGACAAGTTTATTTAATCGACCAGGAGACCATAATTCACTCCTTTGCTCAATGATAACGATTTTAATCTCTGATGCAGGTAGAAGGTAGAATTCCAGAAAGAAAGAAAAAACGTATCACTGAATACAATAAATTCTCTAGAATAATCCATCAAGTGAACTTAAATTTGGTATGTACAGCGATAACTGAAAATGATTCATTTGAACGGCATCACTGACTACACACGAATCAATAAATAAAATGAGCTGGAGCAGGCGTTTTAAGCACAACGCACACACAAGCTCACCGCTCTCTCTGACGTCTCACCGCGCAGTCTCCGAAAGGGCCACTCCTCTGCCTTCTCACTGCATTCACGTTTGACAGCAAGCAGCGGGGCCGTGGAAAATCGACGGCTTTGGACGTCAGTGCTCACGTGCCTTTATTTGCTCAGCTCTCAGCGAGCAGCGTCTGATCAGATTACTGCCGGAGAAGCGCTAAACCCGAGTAAATATAAACATCTCGACTGATGGCGGCGGAAGCAGCGCTTCCTTTGCAATAGAGGATCAGAGCTGTGTTACTCACTTCAATACACTCATGGGGGCTGTCATCAATGCTGCAGTCAGTGAAGCACGTGGGCCTGTGCTGTGAGTGACAGCTGCGACAGGAAACTAATCCCATCCCTTACCCGGAAAATTGCGTTCCTCAGGAAGGCGTGCGGTAGATTAAGCGGGGGGGGGGGCAGCGCTGCGTGTGGGTGGAGTGTATATGCTAGGTGAGCGCCATGTGCCCCAGAGCCGTCGGATTATGAGATGATGCTGGGCGTCAGCTTCAAAAACCTGGCCCCGTCTTTTCAAGCGCCCCGACGGCCATGAGGCGGTTTGGGCATCACTGAACCAGCCACCCATAAAGTGGTGAAACAGCATCCGATTGTTCGCTTTGCTGAGTGCATGATCTGCATGAGGGAAAGTCAGACGGTGATCAGAAGACTCCTCGAAGGGCCTACTGCAAGGACATCAACAGAAGGAACAATATAGAACATATCAGAGATTTAAAAGTATAGTATCAAGGGGATTTAAGAGCAACTGAAGCTGTTGGCTCCTAGGACTTTTTCTATTTTTTTCTTTAAAGAGCTGTTACAAACACCATATGGAGCGTTCCTAAAATCTTCCTAAAAGCCTTCCTAAAATCTTTTTTCCATATTTATATTTTTAAAACTTCTGGACCGCCAAAGAGAATATATCATGGTATTTCCACTTTACATGGGAAAGACTCAATACAGGACTCAGTGTGCCAGATACTGCCAGTTCAGTTACGCAGAGAAAATCCTCCTCATATTCTAACTGTGCACCTTCCCTACAAGTCGTTGTTGAACTAGCCTCCAGATTACAGGAAATAAGAACACAATTCAGAAAACAAAAAAAGTATATCAAGGGATACCAGCTGATTTTTATAAACACAAGAATGTCCGTCAGAGACAACTGGAGCAAATCCACTCATTAAAAATAACATGAACCTCCAGTAATCCTTCTGCTTTGATTGTTCACCGTAACTTGCATGAGAGTAAATGAGGTAGATGACGGAAGTTCATCTGGAGGATAAAGAGAAAAGAGAAAGACTGGGAACGGGTGAGAACTGGAGCAGGGCCGGTCATTTGAATTAATATTGAATGCCAGGTCTACTGAAATTAATGTCAGCCACGAAAGGGGGCCATATTGTATTAGCATTCCTCACAACGATTGCTGTAGGACACAGTGTAATCAATACCCAAATCAATCACATTAAAATTTTCTGTCTATTTATCCTATTCTCCTGTTAGCTACCACCGCCTACACAAATAAAATATTAGGATGAAAAAAAAAATTAATAATAATAATAAAATTCATTAAGATGAATAAATTAATGAGATACAATGCTTATTCATTATCAACAAGCTTTTAGTTCTCAGCTTGACATCCAACAACGTGGTGAAACCCACCAACTATCTTGTGTCGCTGCTATTAGCATCTCTAGTAGCAACAAATTTCTCCAAGCGGTAGTCAGAGCTTCGACACACGGTGACTTGCAAAGGGCCCGCTCTGCTTTCATCTCAAAAATGTTGTGGTCTCTTTCACACTGGAAATGTACCGAGAACGCTTTCGTCTTTTCAAGTGTACTGAGAGCGCGTGCGTCCCTTTCAAATCACACATTGTGCGGGGAACACAAGACCACACACAATCTTCTTAAAGTGAATTTTAGCGACGGCGTAGCATTTTATTTATTATTCTGCATTGTTCAGCAGGACGTTTGAAGTCCAGATTTTTTCATTGACTGGAAAACTCTTTAAAAACCTTGGTATTTTTATGGGTATTTTGAAGTAGAATTTGTATTGTACGTGTATCTGCCCAAATTTCAAGAAGCAAACTTTCAAAACTCCTTATAGAATCTCTCCTAAATGAGCCCTATTCCATCCCATATTCTTGTATGCAGTTTCGAGTAGATATAGCAACTCTTTAAAAAAGTCCACTAGGTAAATAGATCTTGAATTCCATTCGAGATTTCAGTGACGTTATTACCTTAAGGGCTGCCAGGTTGACTGAACTACCAGATCTCTCTGTTTTTGTAGAGGGAATACATTTCTTCCAACCAATTGAAGCCAGTGTATAGCTTCTCATGGAAGAAAGCGGTGTTTAAAATGTCACGTATTCATGTTATAATAGCTTCTCTCCAATTCATAAGCTATGCCAATCATATTTCCTGCTCCTTATTTGACCTGCCTTGGCTGTCACTTTAGTGTATTAAAATAAACAGACCCAGACCCCGTCTGCCTTCAGTGGCTTCATTTCAGTAGAGGTACCGGAGGGGATTAGGTTCAACGCCCTACAGGTAAATCTGAATATCCACACTCACTTTCATCGAGCTTCCAGCGTTATTACTCTGCGTTATTATAATCAAAACGTTAATGTCAGGATACAAAGTAAAATCCTTCCGCGGTATGTTTCAAACGTCTAGATTTTTAATACACAAAACTTTCATATCATAGGCAGTGTGCCTTTATAACATGCCAAAACCTTTCAATCCTCTTATGTCATTCTAAATAAAGTTTTTGGATAAAGTATAATCCGTCCTACATCCCTATATCAGTAATGACTGGGTTTTAGCGTAAGCCGTGCCATTTAGATTAAAACAAACACTTTCTCAGCAATTCCATACCCAAGTCGGAGAGAATGCACTCAATGGGTATTTCAGGGAGTGGAGGGTTTGGTTCAGGAGAGAACTTAGAATCGCACAGATGCGTAACGTAATACATGTTAAATAAAACACCAGCAGTTCGCTTTAAACGGGCGTGCAGGCCGTCTGTCATATTCACATTGCGCTCTGGAGTGATCTAGGCTCAAGCTGATCTCTGTATCTCTGTAAAGGCAAATCCAATTGTACTGAATGCAGAAGCGCTGTTTCTCCTGCACTATGTAAACTATTTTTAAAAAACGATGTATATCACATCTCAAAAATATTGAAATCTCAGACAGATAATGTGTGCACCAAAACAATGGTTCCACCATCCATATTTATTTCCACCTTGAGCCCCTTGTGCGGACCGCCTGGCCTGCCCTGTGTAAAGTTCTGAGCCCCCTGTGCGGACCGCCTGGCCTGCCTTGTGTAAAGTTCTGAGCCCCCCGTGCGGACCGCCTGGCCTGTGTAAAGTTCTGAGCCCCCCGTGCGGACCGCCTGCCCTGCCCTGTGTAAAGTTCTGAGCCCCCTGTGCGGACCGCCTGGCCTGCCTTGTGTAAAGTTCTGAGCCCCTCATGCGGACTGCCTGGCCTGCCCTGTGTAAAGTTCTGAGCCCTCTGTGCGGACCGCCTGGCCTGCCCTGTGTAAAGTTCTGAGCCCCCCGTGCGGACCGCCTGGCCTGTGTTTGGATTGGGACTGATCGATCTTGTTATTTTCTCACCTGTCCCATCTTGTCATGGCTGGATTGGTAGAGACTGGTTTACCAATTAGGCAGAAAACACAAGAATAATTGCTGATTTCTAATAAAAAACCAATATTATATATAATATATTAGCAATAGATATTATAGAACCTATACAGCATTTTTTTGAATTAATTATTTTTTTAAATCTCCAGCTAGTTAGACTTTTCCAGACTTTCAAATAAAATCCAAAGGACCTCAGCAGATACTACGTACGCACAAAAACTGGTTTTATTAACACTATCGAATAAGGTCATCGGGATTAAGAAAAATGCACAGCATCAGATGATGATGACAATGACGATTATATTCAAAAAGTGCATTCAGAGGCCTCAAGAATTAGCAAGCCCTTTAATATGTCCATACGTGTCTGCAGCTGAATTGCCGAGATCGTGTCCCCTAATGTGCTGCAAAAACAGAAGTGACAGACAGTGTGTAATGAGGCGTTGTGCGACGGCTAGGGGTTTATTTGAAAACTACACCTATGGGGGCCACAGCTCAATGCCTTCCATAACAATGATAAATAGAGAAGCTAATCCAACTCACTTAGGCCCTACAGAGGACAAACAAGGCACACTATTCCAAACTTAAAACCAGCATCCTGACTTGGTATAAAATATACTGTACATCTTTAGCTTTTTTTATATTCACAGCATACATACACATCTTTCTAAATTGAGAAAACCTACAGTTTTCCGTCAACCGAACCCCGTTTACGAGCCATCGTATTTCAGCCCGACAACATCCAGCTCTCCAATATGCGCTGGGCGAACTAATGTTAAAGCCATTTACCAACAGGATGTCTGGTTTGGTCCTCAAACGGTTTGCCTCCTATTTCTCTGTTCCTGGAATGGCTTGGTAATCAACCCCCTGATCTCTTTAGAGGCTTCGCACAGGGCTCTGTGCTTGACCCTTATTTGATATCAAGATTTACCGATTCACTAAATAACTTGATTATATAATTCAGTTGGTACACGCTCAGGTATTTTCTATTACTTTCTATGAGAAATGAGAATACCAGAAATTAAAAATGTTATTCACAAAAAAACCAATACATATATTAGCCCAACAGCCTGAAATAGTGATTTTTCAGCACATGAAGAATGTGCCTAAGAATGCAACATGCACTGGTCACAACTGTGGAAATAAAATCACAGTTGTAAATGAATTATTAAAAGACAGTTTTGTTTTTTTATTTATATTTTTTTATCTATGGCTTGGGTAACACTTTTTTGACTAAAACAAGGACATCAATGAAGATAGCTTTTTCTCCGTAAAACCTGCTATGGCTGGGATAATATCAAAACTTTGGCAACCCGCTAATGCTAATTCAAATAACTGTACTGAATAGCCCTTTCTTTTTATGAGTAGAAGAAATAAGAGTTTAAGACCAAAAACAAGAAAGAAATTAAATGCAATTGAATTAAATGCAATCGGTGGGTTGTGAGTTTTTATTTGGTCTCAACCTATGTTTGGTAATAAATTATTAACATTATCAAAATGTTCCAATTCAACCTATCCACTATAACACTGACCTTGGCCATGGAGGTCAATTACAGCGTCTCACTCCATGCCTTTTATCGAACACTCGATCATTGGCGCTGGCTCTAAAAGCATAGAAACGCTATAAATGGGTAGTAGACAAATGTATGTTATTCGTGAGAAAATGGGAACACCAGCTCAAACAGTCTAATAAAGCAAAAAGTGAAATCTGTCACAGTACCCGTTCTCCCATAATTATGAAACATTTCTCTCTTCCAAAAAGCCTTTATGGAAAACAGAAGGGGAAAAAAACACTGAATAGTATTTAGCTAGGATCCAACAATACTGTTTTCGTTACATAATGTGCAGAATCAGACCTTAATTTTCAGCTCATGGATAATGAATGGATAATGAATGGATATTTACTTCAGTTTCGGTTTAACTATGTGTATGATTTTCACACTTATCACTTACACCGTTGGTATGTATTTTTGCATAAATACTACTCATCAATGAGAGTCCAGTAGAACACCCTATGTGCTCAGGGCTAGTCTTTGAATATTGGAAAATAATTGGTTTGGTGCTGGTTTGGTACACGGTGTCATTAATCCAAATATCTGATGAAAACTCACAGAGGGACATGTCAGTCTGATCACAATTTACTGAACATCTTTGTTAATGTTAGTGTTGGTTCTACTTGGTAAGCATTTTTACAAGGATTAAAAACACCCTCTGCGATTAGGCGTCCAGAAAAATGCCTTTAATGGGCTAGCTTATAAATGAATTCTGTTCACAATGGATATCAATTAGTACTTTATAGTGAGCGAAAGAAATAAAAATGTTTGTTTTGCATGCAATCATCATTGACTGGACACCATCCAAAAAAAAAAAACAATAAAAAATTAAAGCATAATCAAGAGTCACTGAGTCAAGAGTCACTGCAAGAGATACAGTACTGTGCAAAAGTCTCTCAAGTTTATTTTTGCTTTCTGCATTAGTGTGTCGGTAGAAAAACGTGTTTTTTAGAAGTCCGAACATTCATTTTCTGAAAGATGCACCCAAAGACGGCGTGGTCTCCACAGAGCCCTGATCTCAACATCATCGAGGCTGTCTGTGATTACCTGGACAGACAGAAGCAAGGCAGACAGCCAGAGTCTGTAAAAATACTGTGGCAAGTTCTCCAAGATGCTCGGAACAATCTACCTGCCGATTGTCTAATAAAAATGCACAGCATTTTGCAGATGCAGATGCAGTTTTAATGGCAAAGGGTGCTCACAACAAATATTGATTTTATTTTTTTAGTTTTGTACTGTTACTGCCCTTTATAGTATTGTTTTAGATTTAGAAACTTTTTATTTCCTTATTTATGAAAGCATCTTCACTGTACGGAATTTTACATGTGCCTAAGACTTCTGTACAGTACTGTATGAAAATCAGATGAGTTCATGAATGAGCCAGAAACCATGCCTGTAGCTAATAGCTGAAATACTAGTAATCAAATTAGATTCCCTCAACATGTATACCCCCAGGTGATATGAAATTGCAGAGAAAGAGAGAGAGAGAGAGAGCGAGGGGGGGGGTCATAAACTTTTCTGGTCATGTTTAATTATAATTTTTTTACTAAGGGTAATTTTATTCACCGAGCAGCTGTGTTCTCGGACAAACATCATCCATCTGAGATGTCTCGTTGAGGAAAAGGACGTTGAGGAAGAGGAAGCTGTGATCTTTCTCTAGGCTCCTCTGCAGATTCCTTTTCAGAGGACAAATTTAACTCGACATACGGCGCCATGAGTAATCATGTGACTAGCCTGTAAGCAAGTCTTTGGTATTTATATCGGGACTACGTAAACACTGGAACGGTTCAGTATAACGAAGTATAATGGAAAATCATAGGCTGTGGAGCATCAGGGAACCCATAGCAGGTTATACCTGCATGTTTCCTGAACTGAAAAAATAAAAGTACTTTTTCCAGGACAACTGCAAAAGTGAGGCACAACGATGCACTTGAACAGATGGTGCTTTCAAGCAGTTCAGTGTGATAAGCTGGATTCATCCGAACGTTTCAGCACAGCTAATAAGCCTGGAGAGTAAACGCGTGGTGAAGCAAGAGGAGGATCCCGACTAAGAGGGTTTATCTTGGGAGATTGAGAAGATCAAGAGTCAGGAACGTCTCTGGTATAATCTATAATGCTAGTCAGGATACTAATGACAGATAAGACTTAAAGTGCTGGGAACGAAAACTGGAAAAAAACAGGGTTTTTTTTTCCTTCTCGAACAGTGAAATTGTTAAGGGTGGAACAGCACAAGGTTCTCCAGACAGAGGCAGGCATGTAGGTCCTCACTGGCCTAAGCTGCAGACCGAGACTTTGTCGAGAATCCTGACTGAGGGTGTGTGTCCCTCGGACCACCGACAGCTACACGTTGATTCTAGGGCAGTTTTGGGATGAATGATAAAAAAATTAAGTGTGAGCATCCTGTCTCCGACCTGTTATCTTGCATGCTAATGGGATACTGACAGCCCATGCTGGCTTGCAGTTTCAAAGGGCTTTCTAATGCTCATAAAAAATAATGGAGCGGAAAAGGAGATAATCCAGTGGCAGACAATGTCACACGGATTTCACTTCTCTCACTGATTGTAGAGAGTATAGAAACCTATTTTGGATAGGGTCATTTTACATTTATTTACAGGGTAAATTTTAATGTATATTTAAAAAAAAGTGCTCTACTGTTAAGTTTCAACTAAGATGGTCTTTTAATTTTGATGAAATGTAATTTTGAATGTGTTTTGAGAGAACTGTTGAAAAAGGCAAGTCAATCACTGTTTCACATTGACTGTTGGGGGAAAAATTGGAAACAAACACGTCCCTTCCTAGCTATTTCGACGCTTGGCATTGTAGGGTACGAAACAGAGCAACGGGGCCTAGATTCAGGAGCGGAGGCAAGCTGAACCACTATGTCTTTATCACCTGCTGTGTAACACTATACAAATCCCAGCATGCATTCAATGAACTCTGTCCTTTATCAGCCCCCAAGGCCACACACAATGTCAGGTTTACAGCGAACAGAAGACAGAATATCGGACAATGTGTGTGGACTTTTGACATTGTGAAAGGGTAGGAGCATGTTGCGAGATGAGTAGCTGGACGCCGTAGCCAACTCAAGCTTCAGCAACGCTGAGATGATGCCTTCAGAAAGCATCTGAGCGTCCCATCTCAAGCTAAAGGGTAGGAGCATGTTGCGAGATGAGTTTGAGCAACTCAAGCTTCAGCAATGCTGAGATGATGCCTTCAGAAAGCATCTGAGCGTCCCATCTCAAGCTAAAGGGTAGGAGCATGTTGCGAGATGAGTTTGAGCAACTCAAGCTTCAGCAATGCTGAGATGATGCCTTCAGAAAGCATCTGAGCGTCCCATCTCAAGCTAAAGGGTAGGAGCATGTCCTCCTCAGCTGGGTGTTATCCTGGGATCAAACTCGAGCAACGCTGGCGCAGCTCTGATGATTATTCTGGCGTCTCGGGGGCATGCTTGCCGGCGGGATACTGCAGCTCATCCTGGCTCCCAGTGTCAGTCCACCAGCGGAAAAACAAATGAAGCGCAAAAGAAAAAAAAAAAAAGAGAATCGGAACTCAGTCGGTGAACGGTTAAAAAAAATAAAAAAATTAAAAAATCAAACCATTCCCGTTCTTTCGCCATGAATACTTCAAAATGCCGATTAGGCGTCCCTTCCCACTTGGTGGATTAAAGAAACGCTGCAGAGGATCCTGAAAGTTCAGAAAGCCTCCTGCTATTCGGAAAGACACAAAAGCCCCTTCGGGTTTCCTCGCTTGAGCGCCTGTGTGTGTGGAGTGTCAGAACCTCCACTGCCTGCAGTTGGCTGCTACTTCTGTGCTTGCTGGAGGTAGCCAATGTTAAGCCAATGTTAAGCCAATGTTAAGCCAATGTTAAGCCAAACAGCTGGACGCTGCCTTTGTAGACCTTCTCCAAAAAGGATGCAATTCGGCACTTCTGATGACCTCATTTTCACATTTCTCAACATTTTATGACTCGGGGCCCATTGGGGAACCAGCGCGGGTAGATTTATCTCCGATACTGAAGCACATTTGAGTCTCAAGAAGCCCAGTGAAGGAGATTTGAGCCAAAAGGGAAAAGCGGTGCCTTTAGGGGGATCCACACAAACATCGAAAGATCAGATCCAACCGTGTACAGCAAGAACGTACGGAAAAGATGTGGGGGAAACCCTGATCGATGGAATATAGGCTATGTCCCAAACCAGTTCTTACAAAAAAGATTTTGTGAAGATAGAAAATGAGCAATGACTTTCTCCCCCCTTCCCATTTATTGATTTTGATTCTCCTTTTCAGGGGCTCCCCAGTGGTGGAATACAATATTCACAACCGAGAACAGAGAATCTTCAAATGGCACAGTCATAAAAACAACCATCAGAAAATATTATATAAAATTATTATTATTATTTAGTATAGCCCCAAGCAGGTACAAGCGTCAAACGCACAGTTGTATAAACATGGTCCAGAAGTAATTTTACGGTTTAAAACTAAAAGCTAATTTTGAAGACATTTTCAACTTTTTCATAGCTAAAAATTGTTTTTATCAGCTTGATTTCCTCACTTTTTACACATTGTTGAGATTATGTTAGTTACGAATATGGGAAGTCTACTACTACTGTAACATACTACACCCAAACTACATAGTAGCCAAATAATTTAACCTACACAAATCATTTTAGTAGTAGCAGTAATAGTGGCTGTGACCTTATTAGCAGAACTTGTAGTAGTAGTTGTATTAACAGCATTAGTAGTAGCAGTCGTAGTAGTAAGTAGTTGTTTTGTGGTGATAGTAGTAGTTGTATTAACAGTAGTAGTAGTGTTAGTAGTAGTAGGGGCTGTGGCTGTGACCTTATTAGCGGAACTTGTAGTAGTAGTTGTATTAACAGCATTAGTAGTAGCAGTCGTAGTAGTTGTATTAACAGCATTAGTAGTAGTAGTAGTAGTAGTTGTATTAAAAGTAGTAGTAGTAGTTGTATTAACAGTAGTAGTAGTAGTAGCAGTAGTAGTAGTAGTAGTTGTATTAACAGCATTAATAGTAGTAGTAGTAGTAGTAGTAGTTGTTGTATTAACAGTAGTAGTAGCAGTAGTAGTAGTAGTAGTAGTAGTAGTTGTATTAACAGCATTAGTAGTATTAGTAGTAGTAGACAAGTAGTAGTAGTAGTAGCAGTAGTAGTTGCATTAACAGTAGTAGTAGTAGTAGTTGTTGTATTAACATCAGTAGTAGTAGTAGTAGACAAGTAGTAGTAGTAGCAGTAGTAGTTGCATTAACAGTAGTAGTAGTAGTAGTTGTTGTATTAACATCAGTAGTAGTAGTAGTAGACAAGTAGTAGTAGTAACAACAGTAGCAGAAGCAGAGGTAACTTTTCTATTTTCAAGTTTTAAGGAACTGATCACTAAAAAACTGAAAAATATCTCTCAATTGTCTAAACCCAAGAAGACTGCAATTCCGTGCACTATTAGCTATTTCCTTGTGATATTAACCTATTTGTCAGGAGATGCATTACGAGATGATCATAAACACATTTGCCCCTTGACAATTCTTTAAGTCGAGTTCACATCTCATGTGCAGGGTCTGATAAGTCTATCCATGTTCTTAACTGGACAGACATAGTTCAAAGTGAGACGAATCTAAAGATTAGAAATAAAATCATCAAAAAGCTGGAAAAACATCACATTTTTGATTTAGCTTAAACAAAAAAAACATTTCTGAGTATTGTCTGTTAAGCTTGATTTTAATCATTAAAAAATCAAGACCTTCTCATCAGAAAGCTACCTTTTATTACAGTGACCTACAGGCATTTCATATGCAGGTTTTCACTCTATAAAACCTTAATTTCACTCTTCTCTTTAAAAATGATATCAAAGAAGGCAAAATATCGAGCCTGGTCTGAAGAAGCAAGAGACGCTATTCCAAAGTGCCAATGTGAACGATGCAGTTGTATTTAGTGGGTATAGACAACATAAATATGAACGGCAAGGTTTCCTAATTCGTCGAATTTCATTTTATGTTTGACAGTCACACAATTTAATGTGTTTTTAATAATAAAAAAAAAACATATTCAGTGCATACTACATTAAAACAGCTTGCGTTTTTCGAGATGTTTCCATCTTCCAATTATTCTGATTGAAATCAGACATGCTAACGCACACATTCTTGCATATATTTTGTACATTTTTTTGTTGTGTGTAGTTAGAGTGGATTCTTTTTTATTTTTACATGTTGTAGGATACTGCTTCTAATAAATCTTAATGTTGTAACGGAATACATTTTTAAGGCACTGTCACTGTTCAGTGATACTACATATTGGATAGTCCTGTCCAGTAAAGCAAATAATCAGATTCAATCTGGGTTAACAGGGCAACTGCATTGATCTACTACTATTTAGATCAATATGGAAGATTGGTCAACTTAACATTTAGAATTTTTCTTCTGCAATTATTTACAATTCAAGATACTATTCTACATTATCAAACAATAAATATACCTTCAAAAATGACATGTAGAAATCCCAGAGATATCAATCTTCTCACCTTTTTGAAATTATACTTGCCCAACGTAAGATCATAATTTTTATCAGTGAATTAATGGTCCTGTATAAGAAAATTAGATAAAACTTTCCAAGACCCAAAAAGTGTGTCAAAGAAAACTAAATCTTCGGGGAAAATCCTCCTATAACAATCACTGGGACACTAAACAGCCCATAATCAACGAAACGCTTCTGTTGCTAATAATAGTGATTCTTAGTATGCAGCATCCTTCTTTACTTACACCATCTCGGCTCACTATACAACAAAGATTTCACAAGTAGATCTTGGTTAATCATACGCCCCCTCCACCCCCACCCCGTCAAGGCAATCCTCTTATATCCGACAGAGAAAAATAGATTGCTGTACCTGTTTGCCAGATGTACACCGGCTTGGTGGTGTTTGCCAGAACATCCCAGATCCCACAGAACAGAAGTGTTACCCTCCACAGGCTCAGGACCAGTCCTCCTAAAGCACGGGGTGCCCACGCACCCCAGCAACCCGACCGCATGGCTTTCGGCATGCAAATAAATCCTCACCACAAGAAAAAAAAGTCAGGCAAAGAAAGAAATGGGATCTGCACACAGGTGCCGCGAGCAGAACGGAGCGTGCTGCCTTTCGTCCCTCCTGGTTGAGGGATCTGTCACTCTGTGACGGAGCAGTGCGTGGGTGACTGGTTCCCTTTCCTCTGCTGGCTGCTTGCTGAGGGCTGTCAGTGGAGGAGAATAAGCAGCGACTCCAACACCAGGGAACAATGGACTCTGCAGCCGTGGTTGCTGCCGGGCTCAGCGTGCGCTGTGACTGGTCCCCCCCCCCCCCTTCCTTCCTTCCTTACTGCACTCACGCCAACACTCTTCCACTCTCCCACAAGCCTGGAGGACGACCGGGCACGGGAGAGCTCCAGCACTCAGGGTTGGTTATCCCACGATCAGGAAAGACTTTGAGATGTGTACCAGCTGAGAGAAAGGACTGTGTGTGTGTGTGTGTGTGTGTGTGTGTGTGTGTGTGTGTGTGTGTGTGTGTGTGTGTGTGTGTGTGTGAGAGAGT
>JAOYSI010072466.1:0-55932 GCA_025775065.1 Hiodon alosoides
CATTTTGTTTTAAAAAAATTTTTTCTTATTCCTTTTGTTTTAAACCCAATACTACCATCCCCCCCCCCCCCCCCCCCCCCCCAGTCTATCTAACAGTAGACTGAGAACCCAGTTTTGCCTTTGTGAAGTTCTTTTTTCTTGTGGTCAAAAGCCTGAAATGAAAGATCGAATTTTCAGTAGATCAAAGTTAATTGAATAAATCCGATAAACAGTACATTGTGTAGAGTCCGGTTCTATTTCCCCCACGTTTTCTTTCTTTCTTTCTTTTTGCTGAGTTCTAATAGAAAGCAGACACCATAATGTATCGTTATTTTGTTTTCTGTTATTCATATTTCATTGTCTGGAGGGGGAGAACATTCTAGTTCTTAATAGTTCTGGCAGTTAAGGTTTCACTACTTGGATATTCATTTTTCATTATCGTGACAACCCTCTTGGTATTATTCCATTGAAGGATTTTGCTGCAGATTACATTCAGCTTTGGTAAAAAAACAAAAAAAAAGTGGATTATTGATTTATTGAGGTCCTCTGAAGATGTGCAAAAAAAATGGGACTGTCAGTTTAATGTGAACTTATCCAGAGTTGGTGACTGATTAAACTAAAACAGCTCTTTAAGTTTCGACATATGAATGTAAGCACATGGCTATTGCTCTTCTCATGACCAACCCAAGATTATAAATATGGTGGTTGTTCAAGAAAGAAACTGTACTGCAATTTAGTCACGCAAATTTTCAAAACTATGGTGTAGAAAATTTTACAACAAACTCATGCGTGCACACACACAAAGATATAAAAACCCATTTGTTCAAACACCCACCCATGTCTAACAATATAAAAAATAATAATTTTTTTTACAGACTGTAAATACTTCTCAGTGGCTGTGAGGCTTGTGCTATGCTTTCTGGTGAACTCCCCTCAGTTGATAAATGTTAACCTGATTGTTAGTAAAAGTAAAATATCATGATTAGCCATGGTTACGGCATGTAGTACATTTCTAACAATGAACCAGGACTTTGCAGAGCTTTTCAAATAAGAAGTCCCTATGTGAGGTTCGCATACCCCTGCACCAAGCTTCTAATTGACCCATTGAATTTGCTGCCTGAGCCCTGGAGAATTGAGGGCGCTGATCAGCGCAGAGGATATTGATCCCCTCTGTAGCTGCGTATTTCCTGTAGAGTGCTCCTGACCCTCAGTTGTGTTTTTCCAATACATTTCTACCCCCTTCCCTGTGCCTCCCACCCCCATAACGCAGTGTCAGACAGGCTGTTTGCACTCACAACGCAGGGGACATCTTGCCGCATGGACAGCTTTCCGTGACCATATTATTTCTGCTCTCGAGACCTTGCTGGCATCAGACCAGGGGCCATTTGCTCTGCACGCCTTCCATGGCTGTACTGGCATCCAAGCAGAAAACCTCTGTGATCAATGCTACCATCCGGCTCCCTGGGTACAATCGTCTACAAACCCACTACTTTTTGAAAAGATTGATTTTTGGGAGACTCCAGGTGGAATGTTTCCAACAATGGTGGGATAAATAGGAACGCAGGAATGGCTAAGCAATGACATTCTGTACAAATGCCAAAAGTTTCTTCCTTGGGCATCATGCCCAGACGTATCCTGTACTCCGTTATTAATGGCCGAAAGCAGGACTTGGGCTTCCCCTGTGCCTCTGACCTAGACAGGTTTGATTAAATCCGGGGTCGAGTTCAGAAAGGAGACACGAGCGGGATAAGCCCCTCATCTGCGATTTGTTGGGTTCCATGCATGACACATGCCTAATCACATGCCTTGGATTATCAGGTTGACATGCATGGCTCTGTTTTTAGCTTTGTCACTCATCCATCGCTGGTGCTCTTGGTAGCTGGGAAAGAGTGTCAAGAGCCTTAGTATAAATGCAAGTACATTTACAAAAAAAAAGATTAATTTACTAAATGGGACAGTTTCTGGTAAATGGTTGATAAGTAAAATCATTTATAACAAAGGTTTGTTTTGGAATCGTCAAGAGAGTTAAAGAAATGTATACCTGTTCCCTCAAATGTACCTTAGACAGGCCTTTCCTTCAATGTGTTCCATATGGACAAAAAATGCAGGTGGAAATGGGGGTCTTTTTTGTGGAACATCTCTAGGGCCATACCTTTTCCCACAAATGGAGAGGGTGGCTTATCAGCACTAATGATGAGACAGCTGGAAGCCATTTGCGATAGCAGGCATCTTCCTACTCCAGCCAGATTATGCTTTGAAAACCAGAGGGCCCATTTAATCTCCTCGTGTCAGGAATAGATGGAGTTCCTCTGACATCAACAAAGAAATATTTAAAACTAATGGGATTATTATTAGTTGTATTTTTCCTAGTAACACAGTTATCTTTTTTTAAAGAAACATCTTTATGTTCATCTTTATTTGTCGGACAGCATGTCCATTAATATAATTATCGAGGATTATTTTAATAGTTGAATATATTAACAGTGGATGAACATAAAATAACTGGAAATTGTTGTGGGTATTTTAATTTGAATTCAAAGTTCAACTTGAACCATTACAATTTTGCCCTTTCCCCCCCCCCCCCCATTTATGCATCTTAATGTTTAATTCTGATTAAGCCCTACACTCAAATAAATATTAGGAGTTTTCCCCCGGGATGTGTAACTGCAACCTATTATTAAACCACCACACCCGTATTGAAGACAAGGGTATGCTTAAGTCAATTATGGCTTTCTACAGTTGGGACTGTTTAAACAAAACAAAAACAAAAAATATATATACAGTACTGTGCAAAATCTTAGGCACCCTAGCTTTTTTCATTAATGTAATCTTCTAAAAGAAAAATGTAAGAGTAATGTTTGGATTTAGATGTTTAGAAACATTCATTTTCTGAAAGAAGAACAAGGAGTTCTACAACAGATGGTTTGGCCTCCACAAAGCCTTGATCTCAACATCATCAAGGCTGACTGGGATTACCTGGACAGACAGTAGCTACTGAGACAACCAAAGTCTGTAGATGCTTGGAACAATCTACCCGCCAATTGTCTTATAAAACTGCATGACAGTGTACCTAAGAGAATTGATGCAGTTTTAAAGGCAAAGGGTGCTCACTCTAAATATTTTATTGATTTTATTGATTGAATATATTTTCATTTTCATTTTTTACTGTTTACTGCCATTTATATAATCTGTTTTATATTTATAAACTTTGAATTTCATTTTTTTTTAAAGTATCTTCACTACAGAATTTGCCTAAGACTTTTGCAAAGTACTGGAAATTTGTTTACCCTTTTCACTCTAAGTTTTAACTTGAATGCCCGTTGTTTAAATTTAAATTGCATGAATGCGGGGACGACCTGATGAAATGTGTGGCTAGCTAATTAGATCGTTAGAAAAACCAATACATGCTTGGTGTTTAAGTTTGTTCAAGTCTTGGTTTGCTTTGCACAAACTTGAAGTTCACAAAGAAAAAAACAATCAAATTGAAGGTGTGTCGACGTTTAAAAGCCCTGTCTAAATGCCATCAACATGCACAATGTTGAGTTGAGCACATTAAGGAAACGACAATTGATACACGATACAAATAGAAACTAGCCAACGGATGTTTTGGTTTGTCTCTGAAACATATATTTCACGACTTACAGCTTTTCACAAACAGCAAACAGAGTAAAAAGCACTGGCCTCTGTTAGACAAGTTTGCATGACAGAATGACTGAAAGCAGCTCTTCCTCGCTTCCTCGCGATTTTATCCTCCCTGTTTCTCACCCTCCGACCATATCTCTCCAAAGGTATTCCAGGAGGACTATTGGTCTTGAGTGAAACTGGCCCCCAGTTCTCATCCAAGCACTATACAGCTGCAAAGCTCAAGTCCTGCGCAGATGCCGTTCAATCAACGTGATAGATGACCTTACTGATTTGGGGGACGTTTTACATGAACCAGAAGATGTGTTATCTGATGGAGGGTTACTTTATTTCATATCCTGGCCAGACCTAAACTATAGTGTGCACTAGGTTCCTGCCAGCTTTCTCCTTTCACCTGCTACCTAGAGAGCATTTCTTGTTCTCGTCATTCTGTCCAGCATGCAACAATTCTGCTGCAACAGTCATGCAAGACTGCAGTCTGAGAACGAATCGCCCCCTATTTTAATTCTGTCTTTTAAATAAGGAGAGCGGGCAGTTTTGAAAAACAAGTTTGGTTTTTTTTTATCCTTGGACCTTTTGCTTTTTAACAGGTCATCCGTCATTGATGAGCTGCATTTCAGCACATCTTAATGAGGTAATCCTTTCTCTCATTTTTCTAACGTTAGGAATGCCCTTGTTCTTCCATCCCTTCTTTCATTTTCTTCATCTGGAAGACATGGATGGTGGGTGTGCGCAATCTTGCAATGGTTTGTTTTCTTAATGGATTTGAGGTTGAGCAGGGCCACGACATCCCTGCTTTCACTTTCCTGCATCTCTGTTCCAGTGAATCTGCTGCCTACCGTGGCTTTGCCAATGTAACGTATTGCTCTGACATTACAGCAGTGCTTTGGGAGAGCAACCCCTGTGAAGTATGGAGAAACTCAATAAACAAGACATCATTTATTTGAGTCAATAGATCACAAGTTATGCTTTTGACATCCTTACTCAAAAAACAAACATACTAATAAAACAGTGACAGCAGTTAGCAGTTTGTAACATATATCATTTTTTAAACGGTCACGCCTCATTTAATGCAGGAATCTAAGTGCAGTGTTTCATTGCTTATTTATTTTACTCATTTACATTTTTTGTCAATCTAACGTTCTTGCCAGGGAACGCACTCGTATGAGTAACTTCCTTCCTACTATTTCACAATCGGGAGGGCATTTGAGCTGAGGGCAGATTAAAGGGTCAGATTAAAGGGCAGGTTGTACTGCAAGCTGCCATCGGTCAGATCAAAGAAAGGGGCATTAATGATCCAGGTTGTGTTTGGTCCTGTCTTGGTCAGAGGCAGAGTGGAGATGGAGGAGATTCATGAAGACCTTTCACTTCAGTCATTTTTCAAAGTCTTTGAAAACACTCCAATAATAATTAGCAGCATAAACTGGACAAGCTCCATATTTTGGGACAAATATATGCATTCCTGTCCTGTGTTTGTATTTGAGAGTGGACTCAGATCAAAAAAATGTATTATTCTGACTAAGACTGGGACAAACTCCAAACTTAGACATCCCATTAATCGCATTTAATAAGCATGTATTTAATAGAAATTTCCTTGCAAGTATCTGTAGCAAGGATTTCTGGATTTATTAAAACAAACAAGAAGTCAGAAGTTCTTAAGCAAATCAGAAGTTTTTAATGAAGGCTATATATTATTATTGAATCTGTGCAGTAATTAAATGAATACTATTTTATTTATACACAGTTAAATAAGACTTTTAACTAGTTACAACTACACTGTTTTAAACTGATAAAAACAGAATTTTACGAACATTGAGTTTTAATTGTAAAAAAACGTTGAAACTGTTGAAAACAGATTTAAAATCAGATTCAAAAATATTACATCCCTCTATAGTCTTCTGCTGTAGACAACCAGAGAACCATAGCTTGTGTGAAGACTTAAAATATCAACAAGCAACAACGACAACAATTCCTCCTGAGAAGTCTTACATTTTCTCTATCCAACTAAACAGTACTGAATGATTTTCTCCAAACTGATTTCCCTCAAAAAGAGCTCAGCTAAACGTTTAGAATTAAACCCTAGCCTCGGCTGCTGTTTACAAGCCTCGGATCAGGATCTGTTCCTCAATTTGTCACATAACATCCCTGCAAACGATGGAACTGCCTTGCATGCATAGCAATGGTTAAAAAAACTTAGGACTTAGGGAGTGGTTCTTGGTGGGACACGACACACAGTTGAAAGATGAAGAGATCCCCAGGGAGCGAATGCAGATACAACCAACAGCCTCCTAATCCAAGGGATTTGCTTTGCAACACTGTTTGATTTAGTCAATTAGCCTAAGACTGTAATTCTTTTAGTCCATAAAGCACTGTTAGCAGTCTAACCTGGGCTTTACTCAAAAACCTCAATTATGGACAGTTATCTTTTAACCCCTTTTTCTTGTAGTTTAATAATGTAATGTTTTAAGTGTATAATGATGCTGATTTTATTTAGTCTTATTGGTTTCTTGCCTCTGGTTTGGGGCACGAAGACCATGAAAGACCCACATGTCTTGCATATCTGGCCCAGGGTTAAGGCACTAAAGGCAAACTAATCTAATTCTGATCCCACTAGTCTGCCGAGCAAGTGATGAACTAACGTGCCTCCCACTCCTGCTCCTGGTCAGTGGAAGCTGCCCTCGCTCACTGAGTCTTAAGCTGCCCGAGCTTCTCCTACACACAGTCTGTTATAGATCAAAGGGAGAAGCAACAGGGGTGTTTCGATCATGTCATGCAAACATACTTTGAAATACGTATTGTTTTCCTCCACATAAATCAAGGTAATCTGATGCAACTGAAGCTATTATAAACAACCACAGCAGCTTTGATTATCGTTTTTATTTATTATCACATGGATACTGATTGTGTTTTGTATTACTATATAACTGGGCTGATCAAACGAGCGTGCAGTAACCCGGCTTCTTACTTCCATGGTATTCATACATCACAGTTGTGTGTGTGTGCAGCTTAATATAAAAAGCACACATGGAATCAGTTTGAATACTCCAAAATGTTCCTTTAAATTTATTGCAATTCTGTATATACATTTGTGTTTATTTACATCAACAACACACAACAAGTTAATCAATTTTTTTTTATACATTTGTAACTTGATAGTCCAATATCTATACTGGCATTGTTAAATGTTGTTTTTTTAATTTTAAATTTTTTTTTTTTAAGTAAAATGAAGCAAAAACAAAACAAAAACAAAAAAACTATCAACAGAAAGCAAACAGAACAATTAGACTAACCATATATCATTTGATGAGCTATGAAATTGATTTATAATACTAGTACAATAAATACTATGAACAATAACAATACTAGTTACTAGAAGCAGTTCAAATAACCATTTGTCCATACTGGATACTTATTGCTTGATACATACTTAAGTATGTTTTTCTCAGCTTATATTTCTCACATAAACTTACGCTTTACAATTGTATTTTTTTTTTATCAAGGCATGAGTGGAAACACTCTGAATCAAGGCTCCAATGCTGGCAGTAAAGGTCAATTTGGTCTTTTAAATAACTTCATAGATGGTTTAGAAGGTCTGCCTATGGCCCTCTTTGGCCCACCCTTTTTTCCCCCTTATTCGTTAAAACTGCGGTGGTAGAATACAGGGTTCTGAGACACATTCAATGCCATGCTTGCTTCGTGAATCCCCCCTTGGGTGATAAACTTACGCTGAAAAATGAAAAAGTTATCATTCTTGGCTTGCCCCTCCCCTCCCCCACCTGTTTAAAACAGTTCTCAAACCGCCTAGAGAGCCATGCTGACTGTATTGTGCTAGGTTCGTTCCACGACAGTGCATGCTGCTTCCATGAGGGCGATTCAGGAATATGTACTGCACCAGCGCTCAAGCTGAGAGAAAGGAGTCAATGGCGCTATGTTTCCCAGGCAGCCATTGCTACTGCTGCGTCGCCTGAGTTTTTAATGTCGAGTCACAGGTGATTCTGTTTGGCAGATCTGCAAATGGATGACCGCAATCATCGCCCAAAGGCCTGCTTTCATTTAGGCAGCAGGCACAGAGTTCCACTGGAGAGATAGCAGTATGAACACAAAGCCATAAAAGGCCACATCCACCAACGTGCCTAACGGGTTTGGTGACGCTTCCCGAGAGGATTCCTTTTCCAGCTCTTAACTGCCTTTACAAATGGCCCAACTTTCCGTTTGAGCTGGTTTCTTTAAGGGGTGTCTTTAAGAACGCACCAGCTGGAACGTCACCGTGATGATTTCTTCAGAGACTGATATGAGATTCATAACAAATTCAGAACCAGTAAATGGCGAGCAATGTCTTATATTGGGTTTTGCAAAAGACCATGTGTGACAGTTACACAAGTAGTCTTAGCTGTCTATTGCAGTTCAGCCCATAATGCTAATTTTCAGGCTTAGAGGAAGTGGCTCCATTTACTTTCCCCAGTTCCCCTACGGCTGCTTTACATATATGGCTTTTTTATATAGACCCAAAGCCTCAGAAGTCATTCAAATGGAATAAAGTCCTCTTAACTGAAGTGATGTATATATTCCATATTGACTATTTTTCACCTTCGAAACTGCATTGAGAGAAGACCGTTTGCTAAAGATAACGGCTATTTATCAACAGTCCTAAACGGTTTTACATTTAAATTACTAGTTTAACACTGTAGGAAATCAAAATGGTGTCAAAACACGGAGAGAGAGAGAGATATCTTGAGATTTTTTGTACAACATTTTATAGCCAACACTGTTCACCATGGTTTCTGACACGACCTTTGATTTTCAAACAGATCCACAGAGCTGAAATTCTCACTCTCTCCCAGAGAACCGTGGGAGAAAAAAAATTCACACTAGTAGCTTGACAGAACCCAGCCTAGCATCATCAGCACCACTTTGATCAAAATCCCTCTCAGCAAGATGAACCATTTTTCATGACCAAACTAGTATGGACAAAGGTAATGTTCTCTTAGTGACAAACCAAAGAGCTTTTCAAACACCGAGAGCAAGAAATAAAAGACCTGAATTTCTGTGGGAAAAATTTCACGTTGACAATTTCGTTGACAATTTCAACCAGAATTCCTGTTCTCATTTCCACCCAATAGAAGGCCCCAGCTGGACATCCAATAGAACTGACCTTCTAAATCCCCAAACGATTTTGCAGCGATATTGCCGTCATCATAAATAGCAAGCTTCATATGGCCTTTAAACATAGCTGAAATACAAACGGCCAACACTGTCTTCAGACTTAACATGAAAAAATAAAAGTGAGTGTGTGTGTGTGTGTATATACACACACAAACACACACACACACACACACATATTCCTTTACTCCCCACCCTCCAAAGAAAAGTCTTACACTCCAACCATCTTTCTCTGTGTTTACAAAAACTGTCCGATTAGTTGCTCTCACTCCATTCGGGCATTATTCCCACAGTGTGCACCGCATGGTACTGGTGTGGGGACAGGGTGCGAGGCATGCCGTGAGGGTAAAGGTACTCATTGCCCTGAAGGCCAGCAGTGGGAGACTGAATGCCACCATTTGGGCCACACTGCCGAGCTAGAGGCTGATGGGGCACAGAACTCTGATACATGCCATGGGCGTCGCCCAGGGGCGGGGAGGCGTGGCTAGCGACCCCGCTCAGTCTGGACACCAGGGGCCCTGAGGTGAAGTGGGCGGAGAAGTGCTGGTAAGGCAACCGCTCCATTGGTTGCATGGCTGTCACTGGGCAACTGCTGTAGGGTGGCACGGCAGACCAGGTGTTGCAGCCAATATCCTCCAGGCTGGGCACGGGCTCGGCCACCTGTGAGGCACTGGCATACATGCAGGCCTGACGCTGCGCTGCTTCTGTCCTGTAGGGGGCCGCAATGGTTGAGGGCTGAGAGTAACCAGCTGGCCGATAGTACGAGTCATCCTCGCTGGGGGAGCTCTCGATGTAGGACTTCTTGTATGGGTGGTCCCCTGCATGGCACTCATCCTCCACTGAAGGGACAGAAAGCAAACCAGTCAGAACCATGCCGTGCAAAGACAGACAAAGTGTTTGCTTAAATATTCTTTACTTCCGTGACCAAGTGATAGGCTGTTCTTCAGGGATAGGCAACAAAGAATAAGACAGGATTGTAAGATCTTGGCATCACCAGCCCATTCTATTTGTACTTTATTGCTGTTTGGTTTGGCTAAAATATACTGATGAATAAAGAACAAATGGGAAGACAACTACTTTTTTATGTATAAGGATTGAATATGATTATAAACAGAGCGTCCACATCCATTAGGTTTTGATTATTAGGTAGAGTGAACGGAATTATCCAAAACCATGGAAAAATGGTCTTTCACACTTTCTGAGCAAGAAAATAATATAGTTATGACTCTGAGATAATGACACTACTTGCATTGTAGAATGGATGTTTCTTTGTCTTTGGAGAGACATATTTAAATTATTATACTCCTATTAAGCAGTTACATTTCCAGTAGGGACCCCAAGTAAGGTGTTTTAGTAATTCCACCGCAAAATACGCTGAAATATTTTGATTTGTCATCGAGCAAAGGTTCCGCTGAATTAAAGGAGGCACCCCTACCCTTTCTCTTGGTGCAATGGTAGACCTGGTTGTGCTCATGAGGAAGGGTGAAGGAGCCCGTCTGAGAGAGAAGTTCCTGAGTGGTGCTGGTGACCCCGTTCTCGCACGGGTACTGAGAGCCCAACCCGGCCGTCGTGGCAAGGCCCCGCACCTCCCCACTGAACGGACTCTGACTGGACCCAACCCGCTGACGCACCGTGCTGCGAGGGACCACTGGGTACTCTTTGCTGCTGTGGAAAAAGGGCGCAGGACAAACGGCCTGATTTACTCGCACCTACAGACAGCATTTTATTGGAACCCCCAATTCAGGCCGACTGTAAACATTTTCTACTGCATAATGATCTGTTTCAAGCACTAACAAATGTGCAGGGCGTGGAGAAAATGAAAACTGACTTTTCTTCTTTTGGCATAACACTTATAGCAGCATAGTGAATTCAACCCATTTATATAAATTATGTTGTACAAGCATTCATTTTATTAACAGTATCTTTTATCAAATCAGTGATCCCTAAATACTCAGTACAATACCTCTCATACACCAATTTTATAAGCAAGCTTACATTCTGTTATTAATATTTCTGAAAACCATCATGTAAACTGCTTATTCCAAATATGATCAGTAGTATTCCGAATGTACATATGGAATTTTAAGGTATCTAGTGCTTTGTTAGTGGTATATTAGGTAAATTATGTGAGCACCTTATTCAGAATACTTGCATTTGTATACACCTGCGCATGTTAATGCCTTTGTTTACCAAGTGCATAAGGGAAGATGGCGCGTAAGTATTTTTTGGCTGAAGAGGTGACGTCATTTTAAAAAAATGACATGCCTGTTTGCATGTGATCCATGACTGTGTAGATGTAAATGCACATGCCTGTTTGCATGTGAACCGTGACTGTGTACATGTTAATGCACATGCCTGTTTGCATGTGAACCATGACTGTGTACATGTAAATGAACACATCTTATAAACACGGCGACTGTCCCTCATTGACGTGCAAAAAACACACTGCACTCCATTTGACCTCACTGAAATGCTAGATTTTTTTTTTTACAGCTTTACCCTTATGCTACCCCGCCTCTAGAAATTCTGTGACAGAGCATCCTATGATAAAGCACAGGTCTAAAAATACTCCTCAGCATCTTGTCACATTACATAGCGTCTTCGCTGCTAAACCCAAGCGAAGCTGTGACTCATTGGCTGCCTTCTCACTCGTGAACTTTGGTCTTTAATGGAGAAGACGGTCCAATAAGCGGAAATGGCACTCACTTTTACTCTCCACCACGCAGATAAACAATTTAAGAATGCACTCTATGAGACCGGAAATATATGTAAGTTTCTGTAAATCATTTAAAACGATTTGACTTCTGGAGTCATATCCCGTAGAGGATAAACACACTTTAGCCACTGAGTGCCCTCGCCTCTCTGTGAGGAGATGTTACTGTAATAAACCTAACAAAGGGAGAGAGCTTGCGGCTGTATCTCCTACAGAAGAACGACCAACAAGAACACGAAATAGACAACCAACGCAAAGAGCTTGGAGAACCACGTGGGGAACGGTGGAAATAGAGATGGCACGAGCAGTGTAAGCTCTCTGCCAGAAGAGTCATTAAAGCATCGCTAAGGTAAGGCCTGGGTCCATTGCTGGCTCCTGCACAAAAGCAGCACTTACGTCACTGAAGAGAATGAGGGGCCACAGCATCTGCGTTAAATCACAATTACTACATCCTTGTGTTTAAGCGATTGGCTTTTCTCAGTTGAAACGGGAGGCCAGGATTCTTATTTTCCAGAGGAGAAAGCAATGTTTTTGATTCCTAATACTTTTATGTTGAACATATTCAATTCTACAGTATGAAGCCTAATGGAAGAGGCTAAAAATAATACCACATGCGGTCGTGTGGTTTGAAAATTTTTTTATTACATGTCTTGACCGACATCTCCATGTGGTGTTTCTATTGATCATTTACCAAGACAATCAAGTCAATGAGAATCCCTCTAATTCATTTTCATTCAACTCATGTGGGTGACTTGTTGCATATGACAGGGAAGTGCAGTAAAGGGGCAAAAAAAAAAAGTCCATGCTGAATTTTACATTATGATATTATGGGATATTATTAATAAACGGGCTACGATTGTTTTAAGGCATTTCATCATTTCACCAATACAACCCAACAAAAATAAATAAAAACCCATGAATTAAGTACTATCGTAATAGACATTGGAAAAAGGTGTTCGATCCCTAGTGGCTACCTCTGCATCCGGGACATCCGATGTAGCTCCATATCATCACTCCCCCGAAAGCCTTTGGCAAAAGGATTATTCTCAATCTTCAACTGTGTAATCTGCAAAATAACCGCCACCACTGGTTTAAGGAACATCAACCCACCAGCCAATTGAGTTTCATTCAGTTGCAACCATGGTTATGATTCAGCCAGCAACAACGCACTTGAAATTCCGATTTTCCACAATTCCAGGGGAAACAGAAATAAGTTGGCACTATAAAAAGCATTTATTTATCACTCAGTTGGCACAACAATCATCCTGACTCCTTCCCAGCCTTGGAGTTAGAATTCTTAGTTTTCATTTTCTTATCATTTACCAGAGGCCCTTATCCAGGCCAACTTACCACATATATCTTGTGTTACAGAAACGCAAATACAGGGACTCCTGCCTCATTTCCTCCCTGAATTTTTCAGTTGTCTCCTGTCCTCTTGTAGTTGTTGTCTGCTTTCAGAAGCGTGAAATATGGAATTTGTGTCTGAACACAAAATGGATGATCAGATTCAAAGCTGCTGACTTCAGCAACCACCGGCTAGATTTAGGAGAAGCTACTTGAGATGCTTAGAGTAATATTGCTTTCAGATTTCTACAAATATACCATGTCCCCATGTAATCTGAATAAAGTAATAATCGCTGGTATATTTTTTTAGAGCATATCTATTAAATCTAAATTTGCAAGTGACTTACATATGCAACTAATGACGACTATGATCTTACCATGAAATAACCTTACCTTTTATTAATTTATATCACAGTTTCTGTGTTACAATTCAATGTTACCTCCATGTTATAGTAGTTTACAAGTTTATGTAACCTAACTAGCGGTTCCTCTTAAAAAAGGGAATGTTTCTACACTAATCTGACCTTGGATTAAATATGTTTCACAGGATACTTCATTCTACAAGATTTCCAAGTGTCATGGAAAAAAATATGGAAGAACAATGACTTTAACTCAATTTTTTGTGTATACTTTGCTTCTGATGAATGTGTACAGCTTAACCAAGTGAAAAGGATAGCCATTGTTCTGGTATAGATCTCACATTCATGTGCTGATAAAATTTACTATGAAATGTTGCAGCAACTGACTAGAAAAATCTAATGTTGCATTTAGAGGCCTATGGTTTTTGCAATCCTTACCCTTAAACAGCATACACAGAGAAAAGGTCAAGTACGGTTATTTGGAACTCTGCAGGTATAGGTATCACATTGGTAAGGCTACGGACTACAGATACAACCCTCTTCCTGTCGCACTCATTAGCGTTCTGGTTTTAATTTACAAGAAAAACTTTATGTAAAGATCGATTAAAAGGCAAATTATTTAGCCAACTAGCTGGTCTCGGTAGTTCAGTTTTAAAGAACCGTTATCGATCGACATTTTCGCAATTGTGCAAAATAACTCTATTTTAGTGTACATAAGGTCATACAATATTTTTCTTAAAATATTTTCAAAGTGAAAGCTTGGTATATAAATAATCACCATAAAACATATTAATCTAAATAAAACGTCAGCTCATTTTAACATTTATTATACCATGTTTTATTGTATTTACGATGTAGGTAGAAACAGTTGTATATTCTGAACACGTTATAAAATGTTAATTAATCTGCCCCAGTACCGTAAAACTCCTATTGGTGGTCCAAGGTTTCATTGCTTTCAAGTCAGTCTATTGGAGACCCGAATGTTGTTGTCGATTGAGGTTATTAGTCACTGGAATATGACACTTAAACAGTAACTATGATAGAAACTGTACATTTCTACAATGAAGCAGTAAAATACACGTTTCCAGTGGATGGTTTAATGTTTAATTTTAAAGTATTTATAAATCGCCATTGCCGCGTCGGAGGCGTTTATTTAAAAATAAACCGTGCATAGAAGACGCTTTTATTTTCAACTAATTCAACGCCTGGTGCTGCACAGGTTAACATTAAAAATGTATTTTAGCATAGCCCGCTTATCTCTGTTTGATTAGGCCTGTGACATGTAGCCTGATTAAAACAAATGTAGCCTAGGCCTACCATTTAACCCTACACAGATTGGAGCAACCGCCCATATTTTCGATATCGGTAGGCCAATGTGGCATTTGTATTAGTATTTAGAGAGCGCAAGCCCTATCTAAATTCAAACAAAACATTCGCAATACAATGTTTGTTTAGTGCTATTTGAATAGGACGAGTTTATAATTTAGCTACTGCAGTAAATTGTGATGTTTGATAAAAGCTGAGATAAAATTCCTAGGGCTAACTAGCCTAGGAATACATATGTCACATTGAAGCGATTTTCCGCTATCAGGCTATTAAGGTAAAAACTCAAGCTGAGGAATTACTGTATCGGTGTATGTTAAGTTTAAAATTTATTTATTCTTTATGCCTTAAAAAAAACAAGGAAGGGAATAAAGGCGCAGATCAAACGCATCGTTTTGCGTAATGCATTCACTATTTCAATTATTACCTAAGTTAAACTACAAATTTGACAAATCAATTTTTAAAAAAAAATTTTAATCTCAAACCGAGCCATACAAATGCCTTTCCACAGTTTAATTTACTCAAATCTGACCTATCGCAACAATATCCTGTATGTAATAGCATCGACCTTAATGAGGATTCAAATTAACTACGGAAAAATAATATTAGAGCTCTCATTTGACAGTATATTTGTTTGTTTTTCGCATCGAAAACATTCCTTCAAGATGGCGTGAAGTTTTAGGTGGCTAACGGGTGCGCAGCATTGGCTATATCTTCATGCATGCTTCGTGTCTTTAAAATGCTCCTGACATAAATTAAATGTTCACTTCCAACCTTTCAACTGATGAATAACCGAAGTACTAAAATGATAACACGTGGTAGAACAAGCTGGATATGTATTTCCCAGGTATAGGCACTGGGTCCCCCAGGCCAAAGCTGTAAACATTACTGCACGTAATTATTTGACAAAAAAAGCTGTGTTCTAAGGACCCTTCCGTCATGGGATCGGATATAATTAACGGGGTCCATGGAACAACATTCGTTTGGCTTTCCTGTCGTTGATGGCATTTGACATTTTGATTGGCTCGTAAGACATTAATGGTACTAACTTCTCCCTCTCTTGCTGCCCCAATCCAAACGCTCAGCAGTAATATAGGAAGTTTAGTCGCCGGATATGAAAACATGCGTGAATAACATTAATTAAACCTCATCTGTGGTACTATTGTTTTAAGATTATTGAAACATAGATTCTAGTATATAGATATATTTATTTCACTGTTAGTAATTGTTGATGTTTTTAAGAACCAAGACTGGGACCAAGTCATAACTTTGGTAACCATCTATAATAGCACTTAACATAACTTTTTTTGTACAGGCTACACTACGTTATTGATAATAATATGCGAATTAAAGCAATTATAATGAATTATTCTTAAATTTTTTTTATCATCATAGATTAATCTTTGTACAACCAGCACGAGAAGTTTTGCGCAGGAAATCTCATTTGAGTTTTCATTCTTATAATACTATGACACTTTGCAGTGACGTCTTACCTCAATAACAGCAGATACATGAAATAACACAGTGCATGACTTAGTTAATAACATATGTAATCTAAGTAATAACACATCTGAACTATATTAGAAATGCATAATACAAACAAGTAAATTCAAACCTTCTTAATGCTTAAAAAATTATTTAAAACAGTAACAAACTAAAACAAACACAAGGCCTATTTAAGCAATTGTGAAAGGTGATGAACCCAATATTTTTTGTTATACCTTTGCTACTATAGTAGCATACTATAGTATTCTCACCGGGATGTAAAAACACAAAATCCTGTTTAAGTGTTAGTTTGGCAGTGGAAACAACGATTACCGGTAACTATCAAGAAATTAATTCAATAATACCTGCATTCGTGGGTGGATAAAGGACTTGGTAGTAGCCAATCTCATTATTTTGAATTTATCCTCTCATTTGGAATTCCTAAACGTATTAAACACGATGTTGGCTAATCGTTCTCTACCCGAGCCTCAGATCCGAGTCTCAGATCTGTTTCTGCAGGCTTTGTGGCCTTCTCTCTGGCATAGTAACCACAACAAGTATGATCAAGGGAAACTAACAGTTCTATTCTGCCTCTGCGTTGTAAACAGACTTGTTCGAATAAATCAAACTCGACTGGCCAGTACTATAATGGGGGAGAGCCGAGCTGCGAAGAATTGAAAGGATAATTAAAATCGACTTTGTACATTTGTCTCACTACAGTGGAATTTTTGGAATCTATTACCAAATATTAGGTCAAATCGCAATATTAATGATATTAATATCATTCACTCGCGTCCATGTAAATTCGCCTTGTAAGCCTACTTTCTTAGTTTGTCAGGCATTAGCAACATGTTAAATATCATTTTCATTGGCGTTGATTACATATTTAATGTGTATATTTCATTCACATAAAACCATATTTAAAAAAAAACAAAACAAACCAGTGTAGTGGGAATTATAGCAGACCCTACAGCTGAAAAATGTTTCTTCGCGTGAGACCAAGTCAACAGAAAATCGGGGCACGTCATTTTATACTATTTAACTATAGCTATTTCGCACGATGTACCGAAAGGGCTTTCGTAAACCGAACTATGGAGGCTAGTTTCATTAAGAATCCGTTTTGTTTTTATATACCAAGCTCGTATTTGTGAGTATAATAATTAATAATCATTAATTTATCTAAAATATGTCTATTTAAGGTATCATCCTTTATTTGTACCAGGCAAGTCCTGAGATATCTAATTACCTCGTTTAATTACACATCACTCTGAAAGAGACCAAAACAATAATACTCGTTTTCTTTTGTAAAACATGGACTTACCTTATGGTTTTGATATGACGTAACTGCAATAAATGCAGTTTCCGGAAACACGTGAGTGCAGAACGCCGTATTTTTGGAGCCAAAACCATTATTTTCGTCGGCTTTAACGATGTGGAGCCTTGGTTGGTATTTGTGCATAGAATTTAATATAATCTGCAAGTGAAATATTTGCTTGCGTTAGCAAATAACATGAAAAAAACATGCACAGTTATTTCCAGCCAATATTTTAGCTACATGAAAAAAGTGCATTGGAAAATAATTCCATTTGGTATGAAATGCAGTACCACCACCCCTACTACTATTATATGTATCCATTCATTTTCAAGAAATTTCAATGCAAGTTATTTTTATATTTGGCCACACAAGCAGTAAATGTAAAAAGGTACACAGTTCTCACATTTCTATTCTTGTCTATCCCCTCCCTCCTCTGTACATGCTGTCTACTTAGCCACAGAGCTAATGTCTTTTGAGTAAGAGAACTCAAATCGTTTAGGAAATTAAAGCCAAATAAAAACATTTTCATATTCTTGATAGTCATATACATGAGTTACGAGCAATCTAATATCATTAAATTTTATTAAAGCCCTTTTCTTTCTGAAACCCTACAAAGCCCCCTTATTGTATGCACAGTATTTCTGAGGCAAAGTTATCAGTCACCGCACATGAATGTACATTGCTACAGGTCCTCTAAAGCCTCCTTCTATGGCCCCATTATGGTTTCCTTACTTTTTTATTTATACAGTGCCAGAATTAGCATTCTGTGCAAAAAAATCATAAAAATGAGAAAGCTTGCGTTTGTTTGAATGGCTAAGGCCCTTCATGAACAGAGAGTGAAATTCTCCTGTGTGAGGAGTGCCTCGACCCTTCTTTCCCCCAGTGGCCTGGGGAAATATTTTGTAATGTTACCTGAAAAGTTTTAGACAGGTTTCAGTATTAGAATTATTTATAGTTTTGTGGTTTACTAATTAAATATGTGCTCTCTGAGCAGTTGGAGCAACAAGTCAATGTACTCTCTCGGGGCGGGAATCAGTTTTTCCTATACAACCCAAATTACACTCTTGCAAAAAGTTTGGAACCACTGCAGATCATTAACATTGTAAACCTTTAATCTAAATATTAGAAGCTATCATGGAATGTCGCTCCACAGAAAATACTACAAAGATTATTTATTTTCTCATTGGTTCTGGAATGATAATAAAGGCTTTTCAATAAAAAGTTATTAAATAAAGTTATGTAGATATTGAATTTAAATAGACTTTTATTATATAAGCTTTGCTATCACAAATGTTTCTTTGTATGAACTCTATTTCAGAGTTATATGTAACATATATGTATATGTTATTATTAATGATAACATGGGTGACATTTTTGATTCTACCTGTAGAGCAATTAGTTAAAAATAAATATTAGCTTTACAGCTTATTTTCTTGGTTTTACCAGGTGTTTACTAATAAGAAATCACATGGCAGTTTCAATTGCTACATTCTAGACTTCTAGACAACACAGAGAGCATACATATACTACATTTCAATGTCATATATTCAGAAAATATTTTTTTACAGTTCCGTATCTTTATTTCTCCATTTTATCATGTTTTTCCTAAAAAAATGTAAAACAATCTCCTGAAAAGTTGTAGCATAAAATTTATTAGGCAAAATGTCAAAGTTAGAAAATACTAAGATGGCTGCAATTGGTTTACCCCCTATAAAGCGCACTCTGAAGGGAGCGGGTTTGTTATTATGACCAGTAGCATAGCTAGGATTCAGTTATTATAGAGGCAATTTATTTATTTATTTGATTTCTGCAGGTCCTGTTTACAATTAAGAATTGAGCTGACTTGAGCTGCCTTGGCTGCTTCAGTGATGATCTGGTGATCATGACTTGTACAGGCCAGCCAGGCATGTTTTTGGAGTATGAAATTGGATACAGTTTCTCCATTAGCTGTTTCCAGAGCTCTATTAACAAGGCTAAATTATGTACCTATAGCGCTTCTTTGTCTTAGGACCAGGGCAGGACATATTATTGCAAGAATAATATTGCAAGAAACACACATGTGAAAAGCCTAATGATTAGAACTAACATAACTGTTGTGATTTTAAATTTAAAAAATATATTATGTTTAATGCACAACAATATTATACAACATCTATGCCCACTGAATTCATTTTAATATTGTTAAAATGATTTAACATACATTTACTTTTTGTTAAATCAAAGAGCTCAGAGTTTATAAGTACATGACCTTTCTTCAGGTTACTACCTGTACATATTTTGTTTACATTGTGAAGTGATACTACTAGTTATTGCTGCCAAGTCTCTGGACAAATGGAATAATTCATATGTATACACTAAACTTTAGTAGTGGACATAAACAATGAAAGCATACTGCGGGATAGGAACATTTGGCATGTCTCCCACCAAAATGGAATGTATTGCTCAATTCAAATGTAAGATTTAAGATCACTTACATAACATTACACAACAATTACAGGCTTGTGCTCCAATTAGTTTTATTTGAACTAATTCTGCATTATTATTAACCTAATGTGTGTTGGCGAAGGTCACTAAAATTGTCAGATTGTTTTGATATTAATTCTGTCATCTTTGAAATTTTTTTTGCTTTAAACAGTTTACAGTTTAATTTGTATATAAAATGTACTATTTTGAAATGGCTGCAAGTTCCTTTTTCATGTCTTTCCAAATAACCATATAAAATCTATTCAGGCCCATCAAGAGAGATGTGTGACGTAAGTGCTGTCTGTTTTTACAACATAGTTAAGGTTTGGACTACAAAAACCTGCGGCTTTTGAATTCTGAAAAGAATGCTAATTAGGCTCAGTAAAGGTTTGCTAAATTAATAAAATGGATGCTATATTCCAATAAACCAATGATTAAAAGATAACCACATGGATCTGAAGGTCAGAAATTCAAAGCAGAAAGTTGGTTCACTAGTGATTTTTTGGATTATTGATATTGCATGAGGAACATAATCATCACATAATCATACCAGGAATATATATTATATGAATAAAATAATATACATGCTATACTCATAATAAGCACTTTCTAAAATAGCCCATTCAACATGAAGTGAGACAAAAGTTACATTTAAATTAATGAGTAAACACATTACACTTACATGTCCAAAAGGATCGAGGTGGTTGTTCGTGAGTTTCAACTTCTGGAAGGAAACAAGCTGCCTCATCCAATGCGCTCCGGTTGCTGGCGAGTCTGGGTGAACGTACAACCTCCCAGGCATGGCAGGCTCAGCCTTACCCGTCACAGACCTGAGTCACAGCACACATTCAGAGTTCACACCACTTGTGGCATGATATAGCCATACACCAGCCCCCTTTTTCTAATTTCTATACATACAATTGACTAAAAAAATCCAACACATTGTTTTTTGCCAGCGGCAATCTTGTCGATAAACTCTCTTCTAATACAAATTGAAGGCTAAAAATAAGAACAATTTTCAAGGCATTTTCGATATCAATGATTGCAAATAAATAATTTGCAAAAAACTTGTTTGGTACATTAGGATAATATTTTCGAGCCGTTAGGATAGCACATCACCCATTTTATCAAATAAAACTATTTACTTCCTCTAGGCACTAAAATGCGTCATGTACGAACGCATGCATTTTATTGTACAGAAACTTAAATGTATTAATGACTTTAGAATGGCAATATATAACACAACAGACCATATGGTTCCTCCTTAATTTTATCAATGAAATTCAAACAAGTGTAAACTTTCCCAGTACTTTACCGCGTGTAATACTTAACGGATGTCTTTCAAATTCCTTTGTCATCGTTTAGAGTGTACGGTATTGTGATATGACTGAATCAGACTGAATCGTTTTTTATGTGTTCGAAATTGAAGAAAGGGGCTATTTCAGTTAAGCCTGGGTCCAAATAAAACTTAGACGTCACGTGAATGGCTTTTACATTTTTTTTATAAAACTGTATTAAATGGGTATTTCTTATCCCCTACAAAAGAATAGAAGGCTATTAAATACAGTTATGTAAGATATGATTAGCGGGTGGCCAAAAATTTGATTCGGTGCCAGTCAAAACCGGTATGTAGGTATAAAACCTATATATTTTTGGGAAATTCCCCGTTCCTTACAAAACACAATGTTCTTAATTTTCACAACCGCTTTCCAACTAAGAATTTAGCTTACATATCAATTTGAAATACATTTCCTATTATCCGGCAGATGCATACATTTGATACTCAATGAGTAATTACACATAGTTTTCTTAGAAATTAGACAACTCAGCACAAATGATAATACAACGAAAACAATCATTATTATTATTACTGTTCAGATATCTCGAATTACGAACATTTCTCGATAAGGAGTGTTTTATGTTGTATATTTTAAAGTCGCTATAGACATTAAACTCCAAACTAACTCTTGCATTGCTCTCTGTGCAAATAAATTTAAATAATATTTGTATAATCTGGCAGGAAACGAGACTTAAAACAGCACGCAGGCTGAAACACATGACACCACTTGTAGTAGGCAATGTGATTTTAAACCCAGAAGGATCTTACTTTTCAGAACAGGCCACCAAAAACTGATTTAAAGGGGGCCTTTTACTTATTTAAAGGAGGCGTTTGACATTGTAGAAAATGTAACTTTGATAAGTAATACTTGTTGAATCCTCTGAAACTGAAAAGACTCTATGAGGTCCATTGAAAGAGATTGTAAACCAATTTCCTAACATGTGTCTCGCTAAATAAGGGCAGGTTTCAGAAGACTTTATTTAACTTTTAATTTTGCGTGAACACGATTTTGTTACTTTGAAAATATAATTTTGAGTTGGGAGACTTTATTGTAGGTCATCAAAATGGCCGGGTCCAAATCAAAACTTTAGCAAACTGTTAATCAAACTTCACGTATTTAATATAATTTTCTTGTTATTAGTAGGGTAAATAAGATACTTACAAGAAATGAAAAATTAAAATTCAATTTTATTTAATGCGCTTGTCGAAGTTTAATAGATTGGCATAATTGACTATTTTCTTCTGTTCGGCACATCGGTTAAATAGAACGGTAGGGATACGATGTCAGCTTTCATAATTCATGATTAGGCATATACAAGTTGGTGTGCTGTGCTATCAATTCATACATCGAAACAAAACTTTAAACACACTGTACTATGCATTTAAAGATTCGAAGAGAATATTTAATACACTTTTGTAAACATTGAATCCTCCAACCATAAACAAAAATAATTACTTTAAACACTATTTAGTTTAACAAATGAATATGAATAATGCATAATAAAGTGTCAAACTTCTCCTTTTTTTGATGGATAAACAACAACGAAATTAAACACTTTTTTTGTATCATTGAATGATTTACACCGTTGCAAGTCAAATGTTGAGAATTATTTTTGTGGTTGTTGTTTGTGTTGAAACATATATAAACTGTGTTGCTAAATACATTTTAAGTGCAGAAATGAAAAAAATGCACTGAATTAATTTAAATAATAGGTCTTTCATTTCGGATACAACAGGTGCAATTAGCGTCCTCATTGGTTTATTGCTGGACTGCTGGATTCAGCGGAGTAGTTAACATATTTGCACTGAGCTCTTCGGACTTTGTTACTTACCATTTGTTATCAGCAAATTTGTAGCGGTGGTCGTCCGCAGGTACTATATCCATCAAGAGAATATATTTCGTTTTTGGGTTTAGTCCAGTAACTTTTACCTTGTAGCTTGGAAACATTCGCCTGCAAATGAAATAACAAATAATGAGAATTATCAAATGGTAATGTTTATGATTAATAATGATTAAAAAGCTGCATTTCGCGTCGGTGCTTGGTGGATGGCCTCCTAATAGCCTCGTGTGAGACTCTATTGCTTCCGCGATGAGTGACATCACAGTCAAGCAGAAACCACAGCAACGCTCAGTACTCCACTTATCCTACGCCAAGTCAAGGCATTTCTAGCTGATTTTACATCGATTTTCTGTATTGAATCACGGTTATTTAAATCTTTAAATCGACTGTGGGTAACTATAACCTTCCTATTTAAACTATAGAATTCTATACAGTTAATTAATTGATAGAATGGAAAATGACACGAAAAAAAATCTGTATTTTCACCACTTCCCTCCAATTTCCCCCGCCAAGTGGATGGTGCTATTTGCCTTAATAGAATATGAATCCTTAACTTAAGCTAATTTATTATTTATAATAAGCAGACATCATGAAAAAAAAAAAAAACTTTATATATAATTTATTTCGGTCGTAACAACAAAATATAAATAAAGGCTGTATTTGTAGGATAGAAAGTTTATCATTAAAATTGTTTAAAGAAAACAAAACTAGGTTTACGTGTATGTCTGAGCGCGCGCGTGTTCATGGGTCATCGCTGCAAAGTTTTTATGCATTATTGAATACTGCCATCGAAGCACTTCAGAGTATGAATATTGAAAGAAAAATGCGCCAAATACCATTCGCGAGTCTTTTTAGTTTCACGTGTTTTACATTGACTGATGTTACCACGACAAAATCTTTTTTTTTTTTTTTCAGAAAGTTTCCAAAACTAAATATAAAATACAAACCTGATCAATCTACAGTCTTGAGGTTTAGTTGCTACAAACTAACGTTGACCAGGTGGCAATAAGGTTGGGGCTCGTCCTGTCTTGACGGGAGGGGTTGGGGGAGTTTATTAAAAAGTTTCAAGAACGAAAAAAGGGACATCAACCAATTCTGAACAAAAGGCCCCTTTGTGTTTATGCGTGAGAAATGGAGGTATGTCCAGACATTATCGTAAAATATATTAGAAGACAAACAAAATGTTTATATCAAAGAAACTTAAATATTAAGCGCATCAACTTATTATAAAAGCCTACTTACTTTTGTGGATGTAGTTTATTTTGTATAAACATCGTAGTGTTTAGTCCGTTAGTTTTGTACACAGATACAAGTTCACGTCGAAGAACCACTCATGTGAGTACGACAAATAATAAGTCAGAATTTTCACCAAAGTAACATTGAATGATTCAGTTTTATATACAAGCCATTGTTATTAAATCACGTACTTTACATGCCTTCCTGCTAATGTTTTACTTTTTAAAAAGTTTAATACACTATACACTGTCCGCCTAAATTTCTGTCTTTGATATTTGAGTGTTAGACAAAAGGACATGCAGCACACACATCTTCTCAATCATAAACTGAAAGCTACTAAACATATCTTACCTCCCAGCCTTAGTGATGATCATTTCCGTTCCAACTTCATGAAATTTTGTCCACAGCTCTCTTTCGTGTAAGTAAACTTTTATACCTTCCATTCCCTGTCAAGGGGCAAAGCGTTCAAAAACAATGTAATTGGTTTTGAAGAACAGCTCTTGAACACGCATGTTCACATGCGCATGCACACACAGTCAATGCAAAAATAAAAACAAGAACAGTTAAGCTACGTTTTTTATAAAAATTAAAAACGGTCTGATTCGCAATGTCATTGTGTATGCTTTGTAGCAGAAGCTTTTCGGAAGCTTGCACGTATTAAATAGGCTACTGAACGTGTTTTATAGCTGCTTATATTGAAAAGATTCTCGAAATTTAATGACTATAATACAACGTGCTAAATAGAAAATCACCCTTTCAAAAGTTACATTGGATAGGCTTATTAAAATATATTCTACTTCAAACCTAATATGAATATCGATTTTTGTATACCAAAAAATTGGGACTGTGAAAGCGTTTAGACACACAAGACGAAGAGCTGGGTGTATAAATAATACATTGACTCTTGAGCGTCTTGAATTGAATGTTCAATGGCCCGTCACATAACCAATCGACAGCATGTTCAAACATCAATCGAGCAAGGGTTTTTAAGCATAGTTTATTGTTAATTTTATCAGTATTCGCAAGCATGCACACATTTATCAACTTGTCCCATATCCAATGTTCTGAATTCCTCGTGTATAAATTCGAACCTGTTGTGTGTATGTCGTCTGTGGTGATGGGGGTTTGCTTGAAGTTCCTATTTGGGTTTCTTGTTTACTTTCACTCTGTAATTCCTTCGAATCCAAATCATTCGGAGTACTGGGGAGCACAAATGCTTCCTCGGCATCTGCCATCTCAGGAGCGCCTTCGATCGAGGCTCCAACTTTTGGGACAAAAGACAGGACAAACAAACACACAAAATGTAACATTAAAATCGCCTAGTCTTAGTAAGCTGAAGGCAGCCAATCCGCATTAGTCCGTGAGCACTGATATCATAGCATCACAGAAAACCAGGTACGCGGGTTTCGAAACACTCGCAGTTTACTACTTATAAATGTGACTGTATTGATTGACTGTAACGAAATGTATATATATGTATAAACGACACACACAGGAATCCAAATAATTTCCATTATATTCCCAAATTGCCTTAAAATATAACCAATGTTATAAGCAGATAGAAATTTTAAACTAAATGTTAAACATGTTGTAACATGTAAGACTGTTAGACAGTTATAACTGCTAACAGGCCTTAGACATAACCTTGAAATTGGCAGCAGTATATACACGCACAGACGTTTATGAAATCCATATAAAGAAAAATAAATCATAAAAACAATCCCCCGATGTCCAGAAAAAACTGTATCTTCAGAAATATCAGCAAGCTATAATGCAGACAACTTGGTGCACATTTTTTTTGTCTTGTGTTTGTTTAAATGTGCCATATTTTTATGCAACTGTCTGATGTATTTAATACATACATAATTAATTCGTGCCATTGAAAAAACCAACTAATTATTTGTATAAATATATACAAAAACCTATTTCTGTTTTTGGAATGAAAAAATTATGGAATACTGCTTTAGTTCTATTAAATACACACCGTAGGAACTATGCGAATGCGTGTAGTTAATATATACACTATATTTTTCATTAATAATGCTATTTTTTACGTGACTATTTGAAATGTAAGCATATCAATTGGTTTCTCATTATTGTATTCTTGTTTTCTTGTTTCTAGTCTATCTTTCTAATACTCATTTATTTGTGCAAGATATATGAAGGGATAACACATCGAGATCAAATAGTGTTAATACTATTGAACATTAATTTATTTTATGGAACAAATTTTAATTACGCACTACATTACTAGCAGGAATAACATTGGCAGTAACACACATGCATAGCTTCAAAGTACAAGTGTTATGAATAATACCAAGGCCTGGTTTTGATGTCACATCATCAAAAACTATTTGACTTCGTATTAATATCCATAGCAATAAATGACCGCAGAACCGTACTTTTGAAAGAAATACTACTGAAAGCAGCTACTTTTCAATTGCAAAAAAATAATATATTCCTTATATTATGACAACATAAAACAATTTACTGTGAAAATAAGAACCGTCAAATTTATTTAGTCATTCAATTAGCAATCACACTGATAGCATTTAATGGAAAGTACACTTTACTGGACATTTATACCAACCAAATATATAGGCCTAATTGTCATATTAAAATTGTAAGTTCAAACAATAACTTAGAATTAAGAATTGTAAAAGATGTCAATACACACAGGCCTGTCTAAGCAGGATTCACAATAACAATGTCCCAAGTTTCAAGCTGACCATAACAGGGTGATGTACACAGTAGGCTAAAATCGTTTTTACCTCGGAGTAAAAGACGAGCAGTTCACCGTAGCGATTTTCTGGAGTGAAGGCGGTGTTGCCTCGGTATTTATGTCTTTGTTTATATGCAGATTTAAAATATATTCCAAAGGTATAACCCCACAGTTCTGTCCAACAGATCCACGAATATGTTTTCGCTCCGAATACAGTTCCAGGTTTCCAGACGCAAAAGAACAAAACAAAAATAACTATTCGTGCTTGCAGAGTAACGAGGAACGATTTGTTTCTGTTGAACCGTTACTTTTTCCAGTAAGCGTTGTCCGGCGATTAAGCTGACCATAGCAGGAGCATTCCTCCCCTAGAAGAGCAGGTTCGTCTCCGCCTTCACCCCCCTCCCCCCTTTCTCTCCCTCCCTCCATCCTTCTCCTCTATCTCTATCTCCCTCGCTCTTTCTCTCTCATGCGCACTCCACACGAATTTCAGAATCCAAGCGCTAAGAGGAAAGAAGCAGACTACGCGATGGTTCCTTTTGAACGCTCCCAGAAATGAGCACGCCAAAGCTTTCTTTCGCGTCTCGGCCTCCTCCCCCTATCCTTGCCCCCTAACCCCGTCTTTCTTTCTTTCTTGCACGCAGACACCGGGAGCCGACGTTGGCTCTGGGAATAACCCTGAGATTTTGCACAATTACCTGTGTTCTGGTGATGAAAAAAAAAAAAAACAGAAAAACATGTTACACGCTCCAACCCAAATATGACGAAGAAGACCGAGGAGGTTATTTTATTTCGATAAAATAAATAGGTCTACAAAAGAAAGGTTTGATAATGCCATATCAAATTACGCCACGCCCCCGAGATACGAATGAGGACAGTAGACTCAGAAACCTAGCGAATGCAACGATTTTGATTCTACTGAGGACAATGTGGACGGACAAATTAGATGGAACAAGAACAAGACTCAATTGTTCGGGAATTCGAAATGCTTACGTGAACATTGTTACGTGTAATAAAAACGTTAGATCTGAGTATTAAAAACAACCAAACCGCCTACACTCAACATGCTCGTTATCTGTTGGAACATTATCTAATATTATCTATTGTAGTGTCTAGGAGGTAACCCCCTCAAGCGGCGTTTTGTTCGCTGAGAAGAAACCGGTTCGGGACGATTTTTTGTATTTAAATAGTATAGTTATCGAACAGTAGATCAGCCAATATAATCAGGGTATCTCGCTTCGCCATTTTTCTAAACAGACACAACAGCTAAAATGACGTGTTTTCCCTCCACTACAAGACTCGGTTGGAAGCGCTTCGCCTATCGCAAGCAAGCCCCTAATCAAATAGCAATTTGGTCTAGAACGAACGCTTAAGTCTGACTGGCTCTAGTCACAGTCAGATCGTTCTTAAGTGAACACATCCTTACTCGGCATTCGATTGCTTTTCTTAGTTGTCATTGGCCATACCAAGGCTCTCTGTGAAGTCCTCATACTACTGTAAATGGATAAATAAATGTTTGAGGGGGGCTGTAGCGTAGGGAATGTTAACAATGTTTTCTAATTAAGACGAAGACATGCAGCGGTCGCATTATATGATATATTTATTTATTACAATGCGACGATTTTATTTAAGCATAGCAGCAGGAGTATTCACCACGCGCGTAATCCGTACGTAACCGAGTGCCGCTGCTATCTCAAAATAAGAAATATTCAAATTAAGACTTCGACGCCGTCCAGATGTACGCCATATACTGCAAACTTTTTGGTTCTTAGAAAGCAATTAGAATTCTCGAAAAACACGAACTTCTGTTAAATTTAAGCAGTTATTACCTGATGTAAAATATAATAAATATTTTCGGTATTGTCTGACCTACAATGGTTAAAACTGTTATTATCTCCCATTGTATTATGCAAATTAAGGCCTTACCTTAATTTTTACAAGTCCTGTTTTGCAGGTCTGTTTCACCGTGAAAAGCGCTCCACCCGACCTGATGGCACACAATCATAACACTCCAAAAATGTCGGATAATTCTGAACTAACGGGGACGCTGTCGAAATGACACGACATCTACGTTTAAGCGCCAGCAACGACCGCGTGCAATGTTGTCCTATGTTGTCCGCCTGCAATGAATGGTCCAATAAAACACGCACAGCCTGGGTTAATATCTGCTATCTCCCTAGTTTTCCTCCTATAGAAGTCACAAACGTCACCGCTAACACAAGTGACCCCTTTTGTGGTGGATCGCAACAATATTAAGCTGAATCTAAATGTTTATCAGATCAATGCTACAAAAACCATTGAAATAAAATAATTGCACTGTGCACCTGTGTATTTTTGCTGCTCTGTATTTGACAACGTATAAAAAATATTCGCTCACGGCGCGTCTATAATCCGTGCCTGCCGGTTTGTTGTGAACCTCCAATGCGTGTTTTATTGCAACGGACTTGACAAATGGTAACTCAGACACCTCAGTGACAACCAAGACCGCGCTATATATAGTGAAAGATAACCCGGTGGTTCACACATAAAACAATGGGAACCAATTATTTGCAAAGATAATAAAGTAACCCAGCAAACCCGTGCCAAGATAAAGTAATGAATGCGCCGGTGAGGGCAATCCCCAAACTATTAAGAACACCTCCAACTCCCAGTGCTGTAGCGACGTTTAGTTTCAATTTTCAATAGTTTTAGCATCATAAAATAAAATACTTCATTTTTCTCGATTTAAAAAGTAGAGAGTGAGAAATGCAGGCTGACATCACTGCACTTCAACTGTAAAAACCGTTTGGTTAAACGAGGGACATTACTGTCTCCTGAATTATTTGGGTAAACTATTCTTATAGTTTTCGATATTAAATCGTGGGCAATATGATAATAACAACACTGATAACAACTTAAAACATAATCGTAACAAAATCTATAGATTCCATGCCTATGTCATAACATCAGGCATTGTGTCTTCAGCTTTCAATGGTGTATGTTTACGACACAGAATCTCTAACCCCTGAAGGCGTTTACTAATGTCCTGTTTCTTCTTTGTAGATTATTATGGAAATAATATATATATATATATATATATACAAACATACAAACATAAAGAACTTGGTTATCCTTTGAATGTAAAATCAAGTTTCATGCATATATAAATTATTAATTATATAGTTTCATTCCCTGTAGTTTAAAATATTTTCACGAATCTCATTTTAAAATATCAGAATTGTTTATATCACCTGCAAATAGTAGTTTGCATGCAATGCACTCGTGAAAAAAGTGCACATACTTTATAAACAACTAAGTTTCTAGTACAGACACACCGATTATAATAATAATAATATAATAATAATGTTACGCAGTTAGTGAGTGTTTCTATTTTAATTCACCGCATCTGCACCGCCGAAGAAACATAACACACCTGTGACTGAACATGTCTACCAGTTAGTCAGTTCATTCATAAGCATAGCCCTCAAGAGGCCTCATACACTAACTAACCAAAACTGAATAACGGACTACTGAAGAGGTATAATATTAATGTCAGTTCAACTTTCACTTGAAGTCCTTTCCACTGTGTTGCCTCTTCTGAAAGAAAGATTTTGTCACTGCATAACGCAGATTGACCCATTCGTACATAGATAGTTAGATTCATATTCCGATCAGTTCTCTGTATCTCACAGTAAACTAAGTATACTCCGAAATAGAAAGAACAGAACCGCACGTATATCAATTGATTACGGGTGTTGCACGGGCATTGTCATCTATTTTTAAACATAAAAGTAAACGTTTACACTGAAATTTTTTAGAAGCGCGTTAAAAAAACAATGTAAACCAAATGAATGAATGAACAAAACCTCAAATTAAGCACAGGCGCGTGTCTTCAATAGCACACACATCTATATGGTCTATAAGCCTCTTACATTTTGACGTCACCATGCCATTAGTTGTCATTTAGTTCTGACTAAAAAAGAAGAGGTCAGAACACAAAAAAGTGCGTCACTCAGGTTCCAGGAATAGTCTCACACATTTTTGAAGTAGTAGTAGTAGACAAAAGCTCGCTTATCTAAATTGTTCTAATGCCACGGGGTTATCACTTTCGTGTGATGTGTCATTCTTAAAATGTTACTTTTTAGCAAAAAAAAACAAAACAAAAAAAAAAACTATTTTTATTTTGAAACAACGGTCTGAAAATAGCTCTTGCCCTAGAAGAATTTGCGGTATATACATTTTTCAATCAATGTGTATTGCATAATCACGTAATATGTAATAGAATACTTGGTATGGTACAACAAAGTGAAAATGTTGGTTTGTGAAAATCGATTTCATTGAATTGTTCGTGACTGCTTTTACCTATTTAAGTGACATATTTTATGATGTTTATTAGACATTTTGATATCAGGAATAAGGTTCTTTAGTTGCTTTATTGCACCATTACAATGCTACAACAGAAATGCTCGTAAGAAATTAATAAAACGGGTAATTGATTACATTGCGTGTAAGACTATTGTCGATTATTATTATTAGTGTTTCAGAAATGTTATCCATCCTTTTCACACAATTGAGAGTGAAATTTCACAATTTCAACAATCAAATAATTTCTGAGCTCGTTTCCAATTCCGATTTGGCAATGGAAAAAGGGACTTTTTGAACATATTACCCGCTGTTTTAGCTCAGCTCCCACATTTCCAAAACAATGCCAAATAATTCGGTACTTCACGAGATTAAGTCAATTGGGAGAATTGTATGCATTGCCGGGTACACGCAGGGCATGATTCGATATCTCACCAGCGAGCTACTACAGAAATGTACTTGATACTGGCAGTATAAAAAGATTATTGGTCTAAACAATTTTATTAAAATGAAAATGGCAAACAACTATAACATAGTGGAGACATTTAAATAATAACATTTTGATACAGTAGCAAAACAAACTTAATTCCCGTGTGAAAGAGCTACATAATGTTCCACTGCAATTATTTTTGCAAACTTACTGCCTTCTAAGAACTAATTGTATTTCAAAGTCCATGCATGCTCGAATCACAGTGGAAGGCAATTCGAGATGGAATGGATAGGTTATATTTTATTAATGAATTCGTCCAAACTACTTTTTAGTGCAATGTTGGGATAAACGATGCTTTCCTTACGATGCTTTTTCCTAAACAGGCGTGTATAGACTATGGGTGTATATGGGGCTATTCCTGTAAGATTTGTATCGCAGTGAAACTAAATGTTATCTTTAAATCGCATAATAAAAGTAATTCATATTCTGCAAATTATGCACTGAGGGCAATGATAGTCCACGTAACATAATTTCTGTTTGTTTAGCCTACGTCTACTGCTACTACTACTATCTAACTTAAACACTAAAATATATTAATATTTGGAGGGCACTGTATTCAAACGGGAGTACCCGCAGGCTTGACCGGATGACAGTGATCCGTAAGAGCTCTAACTTTTGTTAACTATCAGTTTTTACTCCAACGTTGGTTCCAATTGTATCGGTCCTCCATTATTGCTTTGGAAATGAACCTTTTGTTGCCCAGTTGTTGAAACCATTGTCTCGAGTACAATAGCTGACTACCAATGTAAGGAAAAAAATCGAAGGATAATATTCTCTCTCTAAACAGCATCATTCTATCACAGTTTTCACCTATCTGGATATTAGTTCGATCGCTTCGTTTAATAGTTATTGAATACACCGTCGTGTCGCTCTATTTTTAAAATGGCTCACCTGAATGTTTGATGTGCAACCTGTACGAGCCTTATTCATTACTCAAAATATGCCTTATACCTGTATTTTAAAATGTTGGTAGGCCTACTAAGAATTAAATAATTATTCTAATGACAATAGGGATTTTCTTGGAATACGGCTCCAGGAATTCCTTGTGCGGTTTTGCTCACTTTGGACACGTAATATTCCCAAAGAATGTTAAAGAAGGCTATTTTGTAACAACCATTTAACGGCGAAGGTTTAGACTTAGAAGGCAGGCTGATGGCTGGATGCCCTGCAAAACAAAACACACTGTAAAAAGTATTTTAGCTCTTATTCAAAATCAAAGTTCACGGAATTTCAAAAAAGAACAACATGAGAATAGAAGGTTTTCGTTTTCAAAACCGTTCAAACAGTAATAGTAGACGAAAATGAATATCTCCTTGTCAGATAAATAGTCGCTGTCTGGTAGCTACTATTCAGTTTTCTTCACCGTGTTACTTCATGGTTGCAAATATGGCCCAACTAATTCATAGAAACACAATCGTATCTTTATATATCAGTACAGGACGCTATAAGTGTGACCAATATGCAACCCGAAGGCTTGGACTGTGACGAGCTCAATGAACAATCAGTAGGAAAAGCAAATAATACACATTTACTTAACTGGAGCGAAAGGATTAACGTTTGAAACGAGAGTTTACCCAACAACATTACGTGCCATATTCAACGTAAATTGACCGCAGATGATTCGACATAGATTGATTAAATAGTGACAATACTGAAATCTTGTGGGTGGGATTGTATCGCACATGACACGTTTTTTTTTTATATAGATAAAAAGTTTTATCATTAGAATTTATGTTAAAAAAAATAGTGATGAAGTTTACTAAGTTCTCGAAGTTTACTTCTTCGTCTGTTCAGAGGTAACCACCAAGAACTTGGTGCTTTGACTAAATATTAACGAAAGTGTAAATTTTTGTTACTTTTGATCAACTTTTGTTAATTACACGCATGCGTGGCAAACAAAGTTTCATGAAACAGTTTTTCCAAGGAAACTGTTATTCGAAATGGTAGCAAACCCATGTAAAATTATGTTCGTAATAATGATCTCGCAAATAGCCCGTTCTAACGGGAGATTTCCTCATTAAGGATCGACGCATTTTATACCACAATTAGATTTTTAAAACTTTTTGATGTTTTTAAAAATTATTATTTTATCTGTTATTGCAGTATACAACATTTATTGGCATCAACTGTCGCGGTACACACGTTTACACATTTATTTTGGCTCACTCCTATTTATTTCCGTCTGGATCATTTATGTGGCTGTACTTCCTCCACTAATATATTGTAAGTAGGTTCACTACTTTAAAGACCATTCTTTAGACCCTTATTCTTATAAATAAACTGGCCTCGTAGCAGTCAATCTGGATCAAAGGGTTACGTTTACTTATTTTCATGAAACGCGTGCTCTGTACCGCGATGTTTTAGGTATATGCTTTATAATTTTGGACCGATTAATATTAGTTCTGACAGGTCAAATACTAATAGGCCTATTCTTTTGCGTATAGGTTGGAACACAGATCGGTGTGGGATATATACAGCGAGCACTTTGAGTTAAATACGTAGGCTACATATTACTACATGTTTTCCTCAGTTTAATTAGCATAGCGACAAAATACGATATGTAATCTTTCCAGTTGCCTCTATAAAAACTCTCATTGCTATTTTTGACGCTTTTAAAGGTTCGATAGCCATGAAGATAAGCCACAAATCTACAAATCAGATTGCCGATAAACGGTGTGTTTGTGGCAACGCGTGATTTCATCGTATTTAAATCCCCAGAGAGCTGGAATGAATATCGATTGCATAATGAGGCTTAGAGTCGGAAGACATTCTGACCGAAAAAGTTACATGGATACTCATTGTGGGTTAGTGAAGCATAACTAATTTGTGGGGGGGAATGACATTCGGTTTTGCGCCCGTCACGTTCTGTCTTCATATAATACCGAAAACTGGCTGTCTGAGTGTATATAACCTTACAAATACAAATAAAATCTATTCGACAGTGTTTATCATTGTCCTGCTGTAACTATTTTCGACCATAGTGTAACTTGTTTACTGCCACACTACTTACTTAACTCACCAGTAATCAAAATCAACATGTGTTCTGCAAGTAAGAGGCTTGAGCCTTTTGTAGAATGCGCTTGAAAAACAGATGGCACAGGTGGCAGATGGAACGACGTTTTTATAAAGTATTTAATAAAGGGTCATGTATCCGACGTATTTAGCAAATATACACCTATGCCCTCACGTGTGCCAAGCACGATCTAATGAGTCGTAATACTGCACTCCGGCGGAGGCAAGCCATGCCTTCGCAAAAAGATCCCACAATTTGACCGAACAAATTAAGTTCAGACAGAATTCCTGAATATACAACGCATTTGAAAGTATCTGAATGTGTAGACCCAATGATGTTACAAACGTTTTTCAAAATTTACATCTTAACGGCACAGACGAAAGGAAAGAATGTTATTCATATTGACATAAATCCACCTGAAAATTCTTGAATTTTCTTGACGTTGTGCTTTGTAACTTATATATTATGTTTTTAGTTGGATTTACGGAGCAGTGGGTAGCATGTGAGTCGGATACCAATTAGAGACCCGCCGTCTAGTCAGTTCTAACTGTTCCAACTTCAAGTCGTCTTTCATTTATTTTCCGTTAAAAGTAGCTTTCCTTGTATTATAAACTGCCCGCGACTCAAAATCAAGCAGAAAGACATGACATGGAATTTAAATATAACCCTGCTCTGCACTTTGAAGTTAAATCCGATCTATAAAGTATAATTTCATAAAGTCAGAGTAATTTTGGAAATATACTATAAATGGTATCTTATTTTTAAAATGTTAAGTTTGTACTTCAAAGTAGCACTTCCTTTAGTGTGTTAATCGAGGTTAAGGCCAAACGACAAAATCATCGATAACAATATCGTACACGAGTGTTCTTTTTCCTCTTTGCTCTTAAATAAATATTAAAAAGGCAAGTTAGCGGCGCAACCAAATGATTTAATGTTGCCTAGCATTTAATTGTAAATGCATTAAATACAATACCATAAATAATAACGTGGAAGCCTGCATCAGGATAACATCCTATTAACTTTCATTTGATTTTGAAATAGTGAGGTGTTCCTAAAGTGCTTGATAGAACCTTGACGGAACTTCCTCTGATGTCAATAAATATATGTTAATCTGCAATCTCTCATTTAAATTTCATCGAGACAAACAACAACCTCTGGTTCTACCGGGCATACACGGCGCAAACCTGCCTGTCGGGTCATTTTACCCGGCAAAAATCTTTCAGTTTAGTTCAGTGACGAGGTTGAATCTCATTTGTCAAAACCTTTATTATATTACGAAAAATATTTTACCAAGCACAAATCTTTTTCCAAAATCAACGCGAAGGCACGACTTTAATCAGAACAATACTTTATGACACGAATTATACAATTGGTTTTACGAAAGTTATGAAAGTATCAATAATTACGCTAGTAGGATTTTTCTTTACAGCGCAAGGAAACTGAACAAATCCTAGAAAACTGGCATTTTTTGTTTCAGAGGCAGGCAATTAAATGATGCCTTTATTCATTTTTCACTGACGTCTTTTTGTATAATTGAGGTAACCGCCATCTTTTTAGCTTTTGTCAGTTCACAATAATCTTTAAAGAATGGGCACTGACAAAAAAAAAACTAAAAACAGAACGCATTTTTCGAGGTTTCTATAATTTAGATGAATTTAATAGAAATAACACAATTTTACTTTTTTCAAAGCAACGATTCTGATATTACTATGAATACATGTGGTTTCTAAAGAACGACAGAAATCTTCTGTTTGACAGTAGTCATTATATATATATTATATATTATGACATATATATTATGTCAATAATAACATATCGTCAAATGTTTGTTAAAGGAATTGCATACACCATCGGCCTATAATTAAACAAACATTTAATTAATCAGTTATACATTTAATAAAGTCATGCAATATTGTGTACATTACAAAAGAATGATCGAATGACCGTAGGCTAATAAGATAATAAAGCGGAGAATAGAAATGACCAGACTTCAGGTTCTATGGCAAACGGAAAACATGATATCGAAAGTAATGTTCAAAAGCAATTTTTAATTTATTCAACTGTTTAATATTATGCAACTGTTTGATAAACGTCTAAACTTTCGGGGTAACATATAACATGTGCATAATATGTAGGTATTGTTAGGCGCATCATGACGCTTTGGTTGTAAGAGTTTTATTATTCACTGTGGCATTGGCCAACTGGTCAAACGACACACTGTTGCGGCTTTCTAAAAAGAGCTTAAATACTTCCTGTATAGACATACCCCTATGTATAATCAAAACGACACCACTCAGCCTCTCATTATAACACACATTTGACCCCTATGTCACATATCAGTGGTTGCAGCCATTAGAAACAACATCTGTTTCCTTGCGGTTCCGCTTTTCCTCGCCATTAGCATCCTGCCTTGCCCAGCAGCCGCACATGACCTGAACTCAACAGCTCCACCAAGATATCTACACTTCGTCCTCGCACACGCAACTAAGCGCGGTGTCAGGCTTGTTCACGCAGCATTGTTGATAACCTTTAGAAATGACCGCAACAATGGGATTCAACTTTGTCGCATTGTGTTAATTAAGCGCAAAAATTAAGACACATATTACTTGAACCACGCTGGGGGAAAGAATAAGGAAAACAAGTAATTATATATTATAGCAGTTTATTGACGTTACCATTGGCAAGGTTAGCATATCTGCTAAAAGGCTATAAAGCTGGTGTGCATCACTGTCTGGCATCTTATAGGACTAGAGCAAATAAACCAGGATGTACAATTTTCATCCGATTCGTTTTCATCACAACAGTTTATCGTTAGACTTTCCTAAACACTTCCTGGGACTCATCATAACTTTGTCAACATATAAAATAATTGTATTATATGCAATTAGCGGGTAGTCAAGCTTGATTTGGTCCCATTTTTTTTTTCGATTGTTCATTATCGGTTCAATTACCGGCATTTATCATTATTATTAATTGTAAAGCGGTACAGCACAAATAAGCCTCGGTATGTGAGTGTGTGTGTGTGTGTTTAGGGAAATCCTGCAGTCATTATCTTTCATTTTTAGTAATATTTTTTTCTTGTCAATATTTAACTTAGGCCTATATTTAAATAACTTTGAGTCTAAAACTTGTCCTTTGTTTTGTCACAATTTAATTACTCAATATCAATATAATAATTAATAATCAGAATATTACTTAACTTCTTGCCACAGAAACGCATTTGTTTAATATTGGTATCATGATGTCAAAAAGGCCAGCAGACGTTTGGCATTTTGCAACTATTATAACTTAAAGCAGACATATTCCAACAATAAATAAATAAACAAATAAACAAAAAAAAAACAAGCAAATAAATAAATAATTGGGAGAAAAGGGCGCCATGGCGCGGTAAAGACTAATTCGAGTTTTTCAGCAGTCTCAAAAATAACATTGACCACTGCCTGTAGGTTTGCGAGTCGTATATGTTGAGTTGAAGGGTATTTGCTTATTATTCTTCTGTCAATGATTGATTTAAACAGTAAGTGTACAAGTTAAAATCCCAGAACACAATTTATAAGGCAATACGTTATCGAACAGAAACTTTCCTTTCCAAATAACCGGAAATAATTCCGTTTATTTCTTTTGCCTTGTATTCTTAGAATAAGCAATGTAACGCTAACTATTGACTGCTCTCAGATTAGAGAATCCAATTTTTACAATACCACACAAACAGCTTTGCTCATAGAATTCTCTGTAGTGTGCAATTCAGGATTTTAGGAAAACTGTTTACACATTTGGTTTTCAGTGCACTTTACTTTGTAAATTAAAAGCTTCTATATAATATTATATACTTTTACTAGAATTGTAAGAATAGGACTGAAAGAACACTTCTGAATTGCAAGCCCAGGGAAGTGTATTTATCCAGCCACATTTGATTCTAGTTGTTTTTCCACAAATATGGAACAAATGTGTACTGACCTATTTCTCCCTTACTTATTTAACCCTTCAATTTCTTTTCCAAATAGGTCCTAACAGTATGTCTTCCATTCTACTGCTTTGCTCCACCCCAAAATGGGGGGAGGAGCCATTGCTGCGCTGGAGGCCCCACAGTAGATCTGCCTCCACATCTTTTGCTTGTTTCCCTGGAATCAGACTTGAAAGATATCATCAGCAATGCACAAAAGCAGGGCTCGGTAGGGTTTTCCTCCACACCTTCATGCTGGATCACAACTCTGCGATAAGGAACTTGTAGATCTGGGACAGTAGGGTCAAGGTCAAAGCTCATTTCTGTGAACAATCACTTCACACACAGGAACTTGCATTCCAGTTCAATTCTCTTCCTTGTCTGTCTTTTCCCCCTCTTTCATTAGCCTGCACCAGTCATGTGATCACACCCCTGGTGCCTTGTTGGAACAAAGTGAGTTAAGGTTATAGCAATCAACGGGCAATCCTCTCTCAGGTTGCTTGAGGGATCCTTCATGGTGGTGTAACCTTTGTACCGGAAACTATTGGCTGACTATTGATTTGAGAGCATATCATGAGGTGATGGAGATGACTGACTGAGAGCAGCTATTCAAATGGTCAAATAGTCAAATAGCCATCTCCTAGATGAGAAGAAGAATTCTCAAAAGCTGGATCCTGCTGCCGACCCTTAACATTTAATAACAGAAAAGACAGAGAAAGTAAGAAGAGAAATCAAGTCTCGGTGATTCTCTGTTATCCTCACTCTTATGAAAACCTATGTTAACTTGAACACTTTCAGCACTGTAATAAAAACACAACAGTTAAAAGGTCTGCGCTGAACTGAAAACCAGACCACTCTGGTGACCTCCTCAATTCATTTTTTAACTTCAAATGCAAGCAAAAAACATAGAAAGAGTTCCTTTCATCCATTTGAAAGACATATCTGGATCTGAGTTTTACTGTATGAATACGCCAGATGACCGGAGAAGTTATTCTACATCATTACAGCATTGGAGAGTGAGTTTGATTTGGCAGACTCACACACCATCATTTCCACAAAGGCGTGAATATCATTGCATTAAGTGAGTGTCATCTTCAATGTTTTAACAGAAAAGTTAAGAAATATAAAAATTGAAACTACATGAATAAATGTATATGTAACACTGTATATTGTATGAAATACACATTATAGGTGTAAAATGGCAGTAAAACAATAGTGTTTTCCATGTAGAAAATGTTTTAATAATTACAATGTTTGACTAAAAGACACACCATATTGTAATCGTGTTGTGGTTGGGCTTATTCCTTGAAATCAAGCAATGTCTAAGGATTTACTGAATAGAGTGATTGATGCATTGACTCTTGCATTGGTCAATATTCAGCGTTGGATTAGCAAACTCCTTACCCATAACCCTCCTTCATGGCACGGGCAGATTAGTGGAGGAATGAAAAAAATTAAGAGGATTTATAACACCAAATCCTCTTTGGCTTCTCATTGCCCCTTCATTCACTGACAGATGTGATGTTCCTATTGTGGTCTGTCATCTTCCATGTGTCAGTGCTGCTAGCCACATTGTTTACTGTGTGTGCCATCCCCCTTTTGTCCAAGCCTCTATCTTAGGAGAATTTTGGAGGTCTGCATTTCAGGTTGTTTCCTTCAGAGACCATACAGTCAAAGACCAAAGCAAGCACGCACATAAGATATGGCGAACTACGTCAACTAAGCCAACCGGGGGTTCACATTATGTGTGGTAAGGGTGAAATTAAGGGGGACAGAGGGGTGAGTGTGTGGAGGATGTCTTCCTGTGATCTGGGCTCAGCTTTAGGGGCCCCACTCCACCCTGGAGGTCTGTGGGCCATCGGTGCTCACCTCTACCAGGGTCAGGCCCACATGAAAGAGGTCACAACTTGTGCTCTACCTTAATTTACAGCCGCTATACAGTTTCTAAATCTAAGTGCTAAATCAACCTGACTACTTTCGAGACCAATATTTTTCTTCTGTTTTATTTATTACATGACCAGACATTTATATTCCTTTTTGGGTGGTACCATTTGTTCAGTTCGCTTATAAGTTAAAGAAGAGGAAACTATGATAAGAAGATGAAACTATGATAAGAAGATACTACTTTTTATTTTTGAATTCAAATTAGAATCCTATCTGACTGATGCTGAAATTGTCACCATACCGTGCAGTAAAATAGATCCATTAAAAACACAATTAAAGCTTATTCATGGATATATCAGTGTGTTCATTCTTTCATCTTCATTTAACAGTTTGTTATTTATTGGAAACCATGTCTTTAAATTGGCATTTTTGGTGCATTTAAACATGTACTGGAATCCACTTGCTACCATATATTTACTATACATAACCTAACACATTACCTTTGCAAATGCAGACTTGGGGCTACACCGATCCAATGTCACAGCTTTGCTTCTTAATTTGAGTTGATTCAATTCAACTGATTAAATATGCAGAAAGAATCTGAGGAATTAGCCAGGTGAAAGTCACAGTTCAAATCCAGAATGTCACGTTCCAAGTGTCATATGATAAGTCAACATTTCCTCGAAATTGGAAATGTTAAAGGAGATTGTTGTCTACAACTTATTGATGCTAGTTATGTTGTTTCACCCATGCCAGCAACCAAATCATCACTAATGAGGGGTAAGTAAAATGGGGGTGGGACAGGCATAGTTGTGGGTGCAGTAATGTTACCATTTAGGTAAAAGTTGAGAGTTGTGTTGAAACACGTGTCAGTGAATGACTGAGCTATAAGAGGCAGCCCATGTTGTTGCCCTGAGAACTTCGGAAAAATGTGGCTTGGAAACGTGGCAAATCAGATGGACTAAATTATTTTTATGAGATTATTCCAGCATTAGAGACTTTGAATTTCATGTCAATAACGATGTCTTTGAAATCACAGAGCTCCAACAATGTCCTTGCAGAAGTTTGTAAGGAAAGATTAAAAGACTTCATAAAGTTAATCGAGATCACTCCCTGGTTTCTTCAAATTGGTTGGTTAAATGAAATGCCAAAGAAGGAATCTGTATTATATTTTAATATTAAATAGTTTTAAACCGTGTGTGTCATAAAAGCAGATAGGCGACTACCATCAAAATGCCCATTCTTTACACGTTGAGAACAGGTACTAGTCTTGCTATCGTTTAATATTTGAATTGATGAATATTTAATACATTTTTTTGTTTCATTAATTTCAGCCAAAATTTGCCAATATGTTGATTTTATGGCAAACAGAAAAAAGGAACTGAAAAGCAGAAGTAAAAACATTAGGCTAAATGAAAAGATTTTGAATAGGCATATTGCCTTATTATTATTATATAATATAATTATTGCCTATATTGTAGAACAAGGCCGCAAGTTCTGTTTTGAAAGATCGTAAGGTAAGAGAAGTACAGCAGCAGTCATGTGGAGTTACTGAGTCTGGGTGTTCGCGCAGAATACTTTCTCTCTTCTGACTTTGGCTGGATTTTAGACTTCTCGACGGTCATCTCTTTTTTTCTCGACGGTCATCTCTGAACTGGGCTTTTTAGATTAATGTAAAATGACCTATTACCCATTTTCTTTGGAGGGGGTGATAGCAAACAGCAATAGTGTACACAAACGTTTCCTTGAGAAGCTGAAGCCGTGGCCAGGAATAAATCCTGAAAATATAAGGTTGAATGTATGCTGAATATATATAAAATCAATGGGGCTAATATCATCTCGTCACACCCACACACATGGCCTATCTACCTTTATAAAGTTAAAGACAAATGCTAGAGGCCTGTGCTTGACTTAGAAGACCACTGCAAACTAATTATAGCCCGCGCAATGGGAAAGACAGTGTTGGATGAAGAATGGTACTAGTGTGCCACAATTGTTAATTTCCATAAAACTTACACAACAGCAGCGAAAACTTTAACAGTTATACAAATGCTAGGGGATTCCAGAAAAGAATTAGGTAATGTCTTAAAATGAAAATTTTACATAAATTTGGAATATTTAATTGATAATTCTTGCCATGCTTTCATTTAACTCAACTAGGATAATGGGAAGGTGGAAAATCGCCACCACTAAATACTAAATAACTATGATGTAAAATACTTTTTTTAATTTTTAAGGTTCAATTAACTTTTAATAGTTACAAAGAATTACCAAAGAAAAAATATATAATTAAAAAAGAGTCGTTAACACACACACATATAATATTTATAAATATATAATACATACATATAAAAAATATATTTAACAATGCAATATTTACACAAAATACTACTGATATTTTTCTGGTTTAGAATACAGTCATTATTGAATCACGATAATCAAAAAAAAACCTTCGCATTTGTTTGTACAGCAGAACAGACATAAAAACAGGCTTAATATCCTAGAAGCAGTGCGTGGATTGACGGCATTAAAGGCATTAAAGCGATTGTCTTTCATTTTCAGACACATGGCACCCAACTCAGTTTCAGGCAATAGTACCACCTTGTGGTTATAATACGTAAAGACATCCATCTGGAGAAATATTTGCGCTATTGCGTTATAAACATTTTTCGACCAGTAATATTGTATTTTTCGAATACAAACATCAGAAAATTTAGGCTACAAACCATTCCGTAACTAATATCCTTCAATAAATGTGGCTATTAAACTATTTAAAATTGTCCTTTAAATTATTTAAGAATAAACTCAGCACCAAAGCAATTCACTTTCTTTCCTCCTTAGATTATATATTCTATACCCACAATTACAGTCCCTGTATGAGTAAGGGTGACTAGATCAGAATGTTAGCATCACCTTTTTTAAAGTAAACATACAGTATATGTGGCCAATCCGAAGAGGGGTATAATCTCCGGTGTAGTCCTGGCAGTAAGGACCATGAACAAACCTCCCATAAACTACTGATACTGCTAAACTATCTACTCAATTACAGCTCTTCACTTTTTAATTTAATTTTCCAGGAGTTCTTTTTTCTGCATCTGGGGTCAGGGATTTTCCAGTTTTCCCAGTTTTGGCACTGGGTTTTCTGGTTGTTCTGCACTTCGACACAAATTCTATTTGTAAAACTGCACTATTCGAAATTAAAGTTAAATTAAGTTCCTACTTTTATATTGAAGTGTAAAGAAAATCAAGCTTTAAACTCACTTCTTGGAAATTGCTGTCAATGCCATTAAATGCTGATCAGCGCCACGCTGTGTTGACGGAGAGTTTGAATTACATGTAATCACAAGTGCTTTTGAGTGACAGCTGTTCCCTGCTCCTTCGTTTGGTAATGATGGAAATGAATGTAAAGTACGGAGGCTGATGAGCAATGAACAAGATCAATCACAGCATGATCTGGTACTTCACACTGCCAGGATAGCTTGGTGAAAAAAAGACTTGGACACGGTTGCCGTGGCCTTCCGGGCTTTCCGTGCTTGGAAGGTCTGTGATGCTTATTCTGGAACATCGGTTTTTCAGGGCCCAGTTGCATAAAACTATTTCGGACCAGTCGCACCGCTTGCACTCACACAAGTGAACAAGCCACAGTAACTGTTCCTGTTGCAAGCCTGACAATGTTGAATCCATGTGGTATGGGATCCTTTGAGTCCTCCTCATCTGTACATCACACATGCAACTGCACATCCTGTTTGTATCAAGCTTCCAGTGTCTGGTTTATAGAAGTCTCCATGTGCATTGTAATAAAAACTATTCAAGTGCAACCGGTCTCCAGTCTCCTGTGTTCACAATGAAGAACTGACCCGATAAAAGGTCTAAGGTCCTTCACCTTTTTTGTAAGTATGTGAGTTTTTATGTGCAGTCCCAGAGGAGACAAGTTGTGGCAGTAACGATCCACACAAGCAGTGTTCTCGCAGACAGAGCTAATTCAGAGGTTGGGCATCTCCAGGAAAACAATCTTATAACTGACTGACAATCTTGAGGGTAACTTGAGGCCAGCCGCAGGAAATAAATAGCAATGTTCCTTTAGCATTATACAACTGGAAGTTATTTACAGTGCCTTCAGAGAGTATTCACCCATTTCACAATTTTTCATGTTGAAAGGTCAAATGAATATATGGGATCATTTTCTACTCATTGTTGACAAACAAATGATGGCACCAACCAGACCCTACCAAACTGAGGACAGAAGGGAACCATCAGAGAGGTGACCAAGCGGCCAGCGACACTGAGCTTTGTAATCCTGATAGCGTTTCAGAACTCAGTGGCTGAAATGGGAGAAACTGTTCAGAAGAAAAGCATTTCTGCAGCACTACATAGATCTAGCCTCTTTGGGAGGGTGTTGAGATGGAAGGTGAGATACAAACCACTTCTGAGGAAAGCTAACGTTAAGTTAGGCCTGGATTTTGCAAGAAGGCATGTAACAGACCCTGAGGCACAGAGGAAAAGGATTTTCCGCTATGTCCGGCACACACTGAACACAAGGAAAAATCTCAAATGCCAGCAAAGAACCTGTTTCAGTCACCGAGAGATCTTAGACTGGAGTGAAGATTCACCTTCGAGTAGAACAATAACCCCAAGCCCACAGCAAAAAACAATTTGGCAATAGCTTGAAAACATGATGGTAAAAGTTACAAAATGGCCCAGACTTAAATCCTGTCTAGAATCGGTGAGAAAATCTGAAGATTACTATCCAACGATGCTCTCTAATTTGGCCTGTAAAAAGGAATGGGCATGAACATCCCAATCCAGATACGTAACGTATGTGTTTTATTGCTGTACAGAGAACTGACTCAGGAGGGTGAATACTTGTTAATTAGAAATTGCAGTTTCTAATTGCAAGTAGCTTCCCCATTTCGATTAAGCCAAAAGCAGAGTCAAGTTGGTTGAGATGTGCATCTGAGAGGGAACTCTTCCTAAGTGGAATAAAGTCACTAATAAACTATTGGATTTGTTTTTCCCTGACCCTCAGGGCATCCGAAACGGAAAGATCACCCAGCAGTAGCTGTGTATGCCTTTTGACGTTTTTTTCCAACATTATTCCTGCTTTGGCTGTGGTATGATGGGGCTGGATTCACTCTTCATAATGTGCTTCACAACCATTCGCAGTGTGCAAGGGGCACTGATGGCGCTCTTGTCAAGGTGTACTGGATAAGGAGGGGCTCTTCTAAGAGAGGATTCAAAGGTTGCTTCAATTTAACTGTTTTTATTGGTGTTCTGTGCAGCATCAATTTTCTTCAGAGGTGCCATAGCTTATGCACAGCTCACCCATAGATCATTTCAACACTAACACATTTAAACCATGAACCATGAACCTCAAATAATCCATTAACCTCTTCATTAGAATCGGACTGATCAATGCCAGTACTTAAAAGACAGCTTTGGCCATGCATGTCTTAGTCAACAGTATTGGAGCTGTGTTAAAGTTACTGTGGCTGATGTGCATACAGTCTGACCACTCATTAACAACACTGCAGCTTTGCCCAATAAAACATTTAAAATTAAATAATAAATTGTGTATCCGAGAAAAAAAATGTGAGTGCACTAAATTATCTTAATTAAGTTCCTACCACGATGAACCAGACAGTTGTCCCTCTGCAGAGATGAGGCGGAGACTATCGTAGAACCTGTTGATGTTGTTTATGGAGGATGACAGTAGGCGGCGCTGGTGCTGAAAAACAGAAGGCACATGAAAGAGGGTACAGAAAAACAGTCAGGATTCCCCATTCATAAACATCAGAGAAAAACACGTCCCAATTCCTTTTTAGTTCAACACACTCATTAACTACTTTAATTTTTGTCTGCTTCACGTTTCGCAGCCGCGTTCTCCCTAATAAAGACGGAGAAGAGCGATATCAGAGCAACCGAAAAAAGACGTTTTGCCTCTAGGTGTCGCCAACAACCCCCAATCTATACAATCAATGTAAAGGAGTGAGTGACTGTCTTTGGTGGGGGAAAAAAATCAAATCAAAATAGCATAGGATACAAAAGCAAGTTTTCCCAAACCGATAACTAGATTGTTATAAAGTGTTATAAAGTATTCTTACTGAAGCATCTACTCAGTCGCAAGGTCACAGGTTTTTTTGTGTGCAATTTTTGCTACAAAGTGTGCATTTGCAGCTTAAAAACATTTTCTCTAAGACTTTTTCCTAGTTTTTTGGTGATGGCTGGTCATTAAGGGTTCAAGCTGGAAATCTTGGCACATCAAAGTGTTTTTCACGATAGGTTTTTTTGGCATCCCATAGAATTAAATATATCAGCAGAGGTGGCCTTGATTATCTAAATTGATCTTGTGCTTAATTTTGTGGACTAAAATTCTGAAATCCCTGAGTTAATGCACGTTTTACACGATTACATTTGTTTCTTATTTAAGCTTCCGAGAGCATCAGAAAAAAGGAGACTCATTTGTGAAATTTGTAATAAAGTAATCTACAGTGCTCTCCATCATGAGCTAAACCACATTGCAAAACAGAAAGTGAAGCCTTTAAAAATGAAATCCGTGACTTTTCAAAAGAGTTTCCAGTGTATTGGATGCTTCAAAAGGTCTACATTAGTTACTGACATAGTGACCGGAGAGGCAGCTGTCAAATAACATTTACCCAACAATAGCTGAAACGTAACTGATATGCAGCTGATAAATAAAGATGAATAAAGATGACAAAGATGTATGATAGTGAATTTGAATCAATCAGAACATTTTCAAATAGTAGATATTAGAGAGGCTAAAGGAAATTAACTAAACCTTATGCAAGACCCACCATCATGTTGTTCCATGAAAGATAAAATGGAATCCGCCATGTTGGAAATTGTGCGTTTAAACTGGTTTAATCTCCAGATGTGAATAGCATATGCAAAGCATTATTTACAGAAAAGAAAAAAAGGGAAAACATGAGCCAAGTTTTTCAGAGTCAGAATCTGACTAAGAGGTACATACACTACGGAACAGCTGTCCTAAACTAATACAAGTAGTCGCCTAGGTACAAAAATACATCAACTTCTAAATAACCTACACCCTTCAGAAATAAGCTTGATGCTCTGAATGTCAGTAACATCTGCACAAAAATGGTTCTTATTGAAGCATCCACTCAGTCACAAGGTCACAAGCTTTTTTGTGTGCAAATTTTGCAACAAACCCTGCAGGAATTCCAATTGCCTTTACACACTGCAGGCCATGCAGCCTGTCATGAAGCAAGCTGACGCTATAGACATAAAACTGGGTTTACACCACTCCAGAACAGGATAAAAATGGCTTAATTTTTTAACGCAGATTCTCTACAGATAGCAGTAAGCCTCAAAATCCCATCACTACAAACATTTATTATTCTAGGCTTGCGCTCTTGAATTGAAATCAGGTCTTAAATAGGTGAATTGGCACTGCTGAGTCCATCCCATGAACAAAATCAATAAATCAAGACAATCAAGTCAACTATAAGCTATAAATATATTTATAAAAACAATACATTTAAAGATACAAATTAAGAAATGTTAATTAAGTAAAAATTATTATTATTATTATTTTTTTTACGTTTCTAAGGACATTGTTATTCACCCCCATTGCCTATGGGCGCCATCTAGTGACCTGATATAAAACAACAATTGACAAAACGAATCTTTAAGTCGTTAATAACTATAACCAACCTATATTTCAACCTCAGACATCAAATCTGTCCAGCTCCCTCACTTTATTAGATGCCTAATTTACAGAGTATTGTTCATTCATTCATATTGTAAAAACATAAAAAACAGGACGTTGTGAAGTGCTATTGTCCTGAACAACCTCTGGATTCATCTTAAAATCTGAGGAAATCAGTGTCACTTATTGCCTGACTGAGAAGTTATACGTGGCAGAGAACCTCTCTGTCTCACTCACACACATTTTTTTTGTTAAGGGACACAAGAACTAATGCAGAAAATCACCCAATAATGATTTGAATTATGTTAACAGTAAGCATACAAACCAACATCCCGGCAACAGTATTTACTATAATTTTTAATGGCATGAGTATTGCACAATTTACAAATTTGGTTGCCTCACAGCTCGTCATAACCGCAGGTGGTTTCCATTTTTTCTGACAGCTTCATGAGTATCTTTTCAGTGGGGGTATGTCAGATTAGGTGCCTCACTCTGGTCCAGGTGACATTTCTTGGAGATGCGTAAGGGAATGAAGAGTGCAGCTTACCTCCTCCAGCTAACTTCAATGTCAATGTGGGCCACTATGTGGTCCTGGCCAGGCTGCATTATCACATGCATGAATCGCTAGAAGGTAACAGAGCGGTTGCGGAAGGCCAAAGAGGAGAGTACAGTACAGTACTGAAATAAGCACTTTCAGAGCAGACATTGGTTTATTGACAACTCAATAAAGACACACAGCTAATGAAATCATAACATTCCAATCCATAAAAAAGTATGTGCAATAAAGGGAAATGACACAGGAAAAAAGTATTGAACACAGTAAACCAGCTGATTCCACTAATCAGTTCACCTACCTGTGGCAATTAGAATCAGCTGGGTTAGTGCATGTTGATAGGTTCCACTTTTTGGAAAAGGGTTACCCACCTCAGAATGCAAGTAAATACCTAATTTGTTAATAAGCTGTCACGCGAGAAACATCCCAAGATGGGCAGAGGTGAGGAGCTCTCCAAAGACCTTTGCAACAAGATTGTTGAGCAACATAGCAATGGCACTGGATACTGACAGATTTTTCAACTCCTAAATGTTCCTATAAGCCCCATTGGGGCCATTATCCGCAAGTGGAATGAACATCACTCCACCATCAACCGGCCACGTACAGGAGCTCCTCGCAAGATTACCGACAATACCGGTAGTCAGAAGGTTAGTCAGAAGAGTAGCCCAAGAGCCAAGGACCACTCGAAAAGAGCTCCAGAAAGACCTGGAAGCAGCAGGTACAGTCGTCACAGAGAAACAGTGGGCAACGCACTCCACCGTCATGGTTTCCAGGCGCGATCCCTTCGGAAGACTCCATTACTGAAGAAAAGGCATGGTGAAGCTCATTTGAAGTTTGCTACACAACATTTGGAGAAGCCTGTACATTACTGGGAGAATGTTGTGTGGTCAGACCAGACAAAAATCTAACTTTTTGGCAATAATACGACGCGCCATGTTTGGAGGAGAAATGGTTCTGCATATGACCCTAAAAATACTTGACCTACAGGGAAGTTCGGAGTTGGAAGCATCATGGTGTGGGCCTGTTTCTCTTCACATGATACTGGCGCAATCCAAATCATCAAAGGGAAGATGAATGGAGCCATGTACTGGGAAATTCTTGAGAAGAATCTGGTGCCATCCACCAGGATGATGAGGATGAGACGCAGGTGGACCTTCCAGCAGGACAACGATCCAAAACATAATGCAATGGAGACTCTCCAGTCAATCACCAGACATAAACCCAATAGAACGTTTGTGGAAGGAACTGAAGATCAGCATTCACCAGCGGGACCCCTGGAATCTTCAATGTCTAGAGACTGTCTGTGTAGAAGAAAGGGCCAAAATCCCACCTAAACACTGTGAGAGATTACTTTCTTTGTACAAAAAATGTCTTGAAGCTGTTATTGCACACATAGTATTCTTCACCAAGTATTAAATAAAATCAGTTAGCGTGTTCATTACTTTTTTCCTGTGCCATTTCGCTTTATTGCATTTATTATAACTTTTTTTATGGATTGGAATGTTATGTTTTTATTTAGCTGTGTGTCTTTATTGGGTTAATACCAATGTCTGCTTTGAATTCCATGTGAATAGCTGCATTGGAAATATGTTTTATGACCGTATTGTTGATGTGTTGAATACTTATTTCCCCCACTGTATAGGCTCTCCTTGTTTCCTTAATTATTTCAAGATCCACCCTCTTTACATCTTTCCAGATGCCTGGTATTGGTCTTCCGTGTCCCGTAACATTGTGATATGCCCAAACTTCTCTGGCTGGGTTCAGATATCATGCTGCACTACCTGTGCACGCCATGGGAGGACAAGCTGTTTTTGGTACAATCTTCTACTGTTCACCTTTCAAAGTTTTAAGCAAACACATATAATAGAAATAATATCAGATATCCTTACTTGGATGAGGCTCTTCTACGGTTTATCTCCAAGACTACCTCAAAATTATTATATCCAACTCCCTCACGTCTCTTTAAAAACTTTATTAGCATTTTTTGTCCACACAACAGGCAAATGGGTCTCGATCTGTCCCACTGAATGCCTTGATGATATATTCTTTCTTTCATCCTTTTGATTCACCCCAAGGCAATTGGTGGTTGGAACACAGAATGGTGTGTTGCCTGATTCACTCCAGCAAAGTCTCAAAACCACCTGCTGAGCATGCATTACTTGGCTCTGTCTACATAGACTCAATCCTCTTCTCCTCAACAGTAGTCTTTGTAAAATGAATAGCAACTAGACACATCCATGTCTCATTTGGCCCCAAATCTGTCTGGTCCCTTACCATATGCAGTAACCTGGCTTTAAATAAGATTCAGCTGTTGACACACCTGCCTCTTTAGTCTTTTGGGTGTTTTGAGGATCAGCTTCTCCTCAGACTTTAGGTCAGTGTCAGTAGGTCTCTTAACTTCTCTCACAATGAAACAGCTTCCACTGACAGTTATGGCTGCTGACCCCCAATCTCCTGTTCATCGCAATGATAGAGGTGTACAGTATAGTCACAAGAAAGCAGACAGACTTACAATGTAGTAAGTCCAGGGCTCACCACAAGGTGGCATATGTGGCTTGCAGAACAGAGCTCATTTTCTGCTCCCATGGTCCGAGTGAAATCTAGCTTTTTTTTCCCCAGTGTCTGGGCCTACACCAGAAAATGAGCTATGTCACTTTTTAGATCCCTCACTGGTGAAAATAATGAATGATTAAGGACTTTTTTTCTTTCCTTGTGTCCAACAGCACTCAGTACAACAGTACATTTTTATTTCTTTATTTTAATTTAAAAAGAAAGAAGTATAGTAACTGATTCTTGATGTTATTCGTCCCTAATGAGAACACCCAAATTTCACACCCTATCTGCTTCGTTTCCATATCTGCATTATGTGAGATTTATGTAGATTATTTAATCAAATAAAAAATTTGCCTCAATTTATACAGCATTTTAAAACGCACACTCACACACACACATTCCGTAGATAATGGCTACACAATGCAGTAATAAAATATACAAGGTAAGGGCTCCTAGTCATGGCTCTGTGTTTTGACAATTCTGTCCACCAAAAATCAGTCCTGGCGAGTTAAGAGACTTAAATGTAAGTCTAATTTGTCTCTCAATGATTCTGGTCCAAGCCGTTTTCGCCCCATAATGCAAGCATCTTGAAGTCTGTCGTAGTAAGTGGATTAAGTAATGAGCAGCATTTCAATCACATGATTTCTGAAAAGGACCCATATTAGTTGTAATTAGCCTCTCCTTCCTCTCTCATCGGAGTCAGCCCCTCTATGTTGGCCCCATTCTGGGTAAGTGAGCAGTTTTAATCATCATTTTTCAGCAGTTCTCCAGTTTTAAGAACTTTGGTTAGCTATTGACTGTCGTTGCAGGCATACAGAATCGGTGAACTAGACAGAGGGTGATACATCCTTGGAGAATATGGCTTTTGCTTGTTGTGAAAAGGGGATCCTTCCAAAGCTCCTTCAGAGCTGCTGTCAGATTTGATTTCAAATTTACAACAAATTCCAAATGCTGCTGGAGAGATTAACTTGGATTTCTCCTGAGAGAGTTGTATCTTTGGTGTATGACAAATGAACTGGAACTTTATTTAGAGCATCTTTGCTACAACACTAATTTTGTGTTATGGTCTCGGCAGTTTAACTGCAACAAACTCATTATTCCACATGCCGGATGAAATTTGTTGAAATTTCTGATCACTTTAGTTCCGTCTTGAAAACACCATTTCTTGTAATGTCCAGTGGTACAGATCCACCCCCTGACTAATATATCAATCATAATCCATTTTGTTTTTTGTTTTTCAAACTGAAAAACAAAACTGAATTTGTTGCAAACTGAATTTGTTGCAAAGCGCCGAACAGCATTTTTCCAATAGGAATCGAAAAACCAACTCAAGATAGAGTCAACTGAGATAAACTGGAAAATGATTCCCTGACCCCAGAGGAATAATATTAAGACACATATACTCTGTGATGAGTTTAATTCTTTGGGGCATGTATTCTACAACTGAACCATTCCACAGGGAATTCAGTCCATGCTGGCACGATGGAATCACACAGTTGCCTCAGATTGGACGGCGGTACAGCCTGTTTCATCTCATCTCAAAGATGCTTTATTAGGTTGAGATCTAAGGACTCTGCAGGCCAGACAATGTTTTTTCAACCCTCAGTGGTCCAGTGTTGGTGATCGTTTGGCAAGTGGAGCCATTTCTTCTTGTTTTTAGCTTTTTAGGATTGGAACCCAGTGAGGTCGTCTGCTCCAATAGCCCATTTACGCGGACTGATGAGTTTTAATTCTGAGATGCCGATCTGCACACCACCGTTGTACTGTGCCTTTATTTGCCTCATGTAGCGCTCTTGTTTTCTTGATTCTTGCCATTCTCCTTCAACCTCGCTTCTTCCAAAGGGTTGCAGGTAGCGAAGGGGCACAAGAGGGTCTAGTCTATCGGACCCGGCTTCCCTTTGAACACGTATACTGGCGAGAAGAACTGCTGGTGCATGACTGGTTCTACAGTTTTAGCCTAGCAGTCGCACAATGGCCCAGGGCTTGATGGAAATGTTTTCATACCTCTTTAGTTTATAACAGGGACACCGGGGTTGCCCACATCCTGCCCCCACCACTAGAGCCCCCAACTTGTCAACATAGCACTCCCTCTTGCCTTCCCTCTAAGCCTGTGCCTTACCATCCACAGTGTAGGCTAGCCTTGAACTGCTGTGATCTTTTCTGGTTCCATTCTGACACCCACCTGGCTAATCACATGCCCCAAGTACTTTGCCTATTGCTGTGACTGAGCCTGAGTGCATGCTTCCATAATTTAAATTCAAAAGCATACTCCACAACAAAAAATTCTTGAAGTTTGGGGAAAACACCACCACATCATCTAAAAATATCAATAGGCACTGATTCACCTGGTTCTCCCAGACACCGCCGCATGAGGTGCTGGAATGTTGCCGGGGCATTACACAGCCCAAAAGGCATCCCGTTAAATTTGATCAAGCCGTGCAGGGTCTTGAAAGTGGTCTTCTTGTGGTTCGCGGGATTCACTGCCATTTACTAATACCCACTTGCCAGGTCTACAGTGGAATACCACTCTGCCCGCTTGAGGCTGGTAAAGGGATTCATTAATTTAGAGCAGGCATCTTTGTGGGTAACCGCATTTAGGAGGCAGTCCCACCCTTCTTACTATCAAGGACCATTGATAATAAGAAACATAGGGAATCTTTTGCATCGGTGTCAAGCATCACTTTTTTTGTTGCATGCCCCTCTGTATACAGGATGGGTGGGATTGGCTGATAAGGATATAGCATAGCACAACGTCAGTTCTCCCGAAGTTTACTTCCACAACAAGCTCTGAAGCTGTGTCTGCTATTCTGCTCCATCTGCTTGTGATAGCCCAAAGGTCTCTCCATACCCCACTGGGGCTTGTGTAATTCATACGGCAACTTCTACTTCTCCTGGGTGGGGTGTTTGCAGCTCCACCTTGTGTCCCTGAATTTAGCCGACTTCTAGGCAGAACATGGTCGCCACTGGCTGCTGACAGATATCTATGACAAACACAGAAGACGGTTTCTCTGTTAAAACAATAATTTTATTGACAGGCAAAAGTCAGGGGGGTAGTGCTTATATGCTGAACATCAATGTAATTAAACCATGTAATGACTGAAGTTCCCATTCCTATTCTCAAATCATTTGGCTACTTTGGTTTTGCATTGATTTAAGTAAATTTCCTCACAAAACCTGACACCAAGTATATGTTTATGTAGACTGAAATAGAACTGAAAAATATGATTCCACAAGACTTCCACAAGATTCCACAAGCTGGGGCAGGTCCAGGCAGGGCCAGACGAACATGCCTACTATGGACCACACCGCACAACCAGGACCTCATTGAGTACGTTAGTATGGTTGTATTGATTGGACCACACTCAGGTTTGTGTAATTCAAGACTGCAGAGACTGTCGAAAGGAAAATTTTAAGACAGAAAATGTCTGAGCTTTTGTTGATGGCTTTCATTTTCTTTTATAGTTTAAAAGTTTTAGTTTGGTTTTTCCGTAAAATTGGCATTTTTGATCAGTTCTGCTGTTAGTTTATTGGAATTTTCAATTATGCCCAATAATAGGAGTAAACAAGCAATCCGAGTCCATATCTGGCCACACCCAAAACAAGCACGCTCCGGTGTACTACACCAATTACACAAGAAGAGAAGGTGAGATGTGGTTTGATTTAAATCCTTGATAATAGCTGCTTCAGTGTCATGAAGCGGTTGCCGGAAAACAAATCCATTAATTTAATTTGTTCTAACAGGATCTGAGAGACACGTCGATGTTCTGGGAGACATACATTTTATTCATAGTAAGTACTTTCCATATAGGAGTTTAATTCTTTTAGACCCAATGTTCTCTCTCTAGGTATTAAAAAAGTAATTGCTGTTAAGCACTGATTAGATGATATGAGAAGAGTTGGACTGATTATTAGATCAGCTGGATCGGTAGGTTTTTAAGAAGAAACATGCAATAGTCTTTATGATCTCCAATTACGTTGTAGAAGTACAGTGACCTTGCAGAAATTATTTTTTCCTAAATTTGAATCACTCCATGTGAATAATACAACTTGCAGTTGTGCAGTTCTTGTGGATTTATATTGACATTCCAATTTGGTTTGAAATGTGCAAGGTTTTTCTGCCGGATTTTCTTACTTCACAGCCAGAGTATTGACAGTGTTTCACATGGTGTTATTAAAAGCAGTCCCTCAGGTTCTCTCAAGTGGCTCAGTCAAGTGTTTGCCTGAAAGCTTACTGATCTAGATTTCATGGACCATGGTATGTTTCAGGCTTCCCAGTAAGAACTGAGATTTGACAAATGTAATTTGGTGGAAGCACTTATTTAAAGAGAATAGAGCAGCGTATTCCACACTCGGGGATGACTTGGTCAGCTGACCGAGGGTTTACGTACAGGTGGTGTTGCTTAGCAACAACTACCATCTTTTGGTATTCATTGTATTAATGCATTCATCATTGTAATAATGGACGAGATGTATTAGGGAGTGTTGGTAGACTGGCATCTAAGTTGCTAATAATTAGCAGTACAGATCATATATGTATGTGTGTGTGTATA
>JAOYSI010072467.1:0-21469 GCA_025775065.1 Hiodon alosoides
TCAACATGCTTTTTTTTCAGCAATGGAGTCTTGCGTGGTGAGCGTGCATACAGGCCATGGCGGTGGAGTGCATTACTGTTTTCTTTGAGACAACAGTACCTGCTAATTGCAGGTCTTTTTGAAGTTCTCTACAACTGGTCCTTGGCTCTTGGACAACTCTTCTGATTATTCTTTTCACTCCAATATCAGAAGTCTTGCGAGGAGCACCTGGTCAAGGCAAATTTATGGTGAAATGATTGTCTTTCCACTTCCGTTTTATGGCCCAACAGTGCTCACTGGAACATTCAGAAGCTTAGAAATGCGCCTATAACCAATGCCATCCTTATGTTTTCCAACAATTAGGTTTGCGAAGGTCTTGAGGCTGCTCTTTGCTTTTACCCGTCATGAGATGTGTCTTGTGTGACACCTTGGCACTGATACCTTTTTGTAGGCCATCAGTTGGGACTAAACCAGCTGATATTAATTTGCACTGACAAGTGGCTGGATTGCTTTTTAAATACTGAGTTTTCAGCTGTTGTCTTGGCTTTCCATGCCTTTTTGCACCTCCTTTTCTTCATGTGTTCAATACTTTTCACATTATTACACATAACTTAATTTGCTGAGCTCATTTGTTTTGGTTTCCTTGTATGTATGGATTACTTGGGTTGTTACCAACATCTGGTGAAAATTTCATTTCAATAGCACCTTTGGAAATATATTTATTGAGAAAAATGGTGACGTGTTCAATACTTATTTCACCAGCTGTATTAGCATGTTTTGTCACAGTATTAGGACTCTTTTACAAAAGAGTCTACAGTAAATTATTGTGTTTATACATTTGCAGAAAAAGGTGCAGATCCAAAGCTACAATGACCAGCAAATAGGCACAAAGTACAAAGAAGCTTCCCAAGCCACATCACCACACTACTAACACACGTAAGAACATCCAGGATTTTTGGTTTTTGGCACCATGTGGTCACATTTCAATTCAACTTTTTCGCTATGCTTTATCCCTACCTTACATCCATTTCATCATGCACAATGCCAAAACTTAATACAAATCAATTAATTACTGTTACTAGAATAAAACTTTATTAATGAAAAATTTACTAATGACTTTATACATTAGCATTATTTTATTGGTTTGGTTTTATTCGCCTACTAAAAAAAGCAAAAAGTGGTAAATTGAAAAATTTAAATTTTTGTATTTTTTTTTTTACTTTAAAGAGTACAGACAAATATCTTATATATAAATTACGTACTCTGTCTACAATAAAACAAAATAAATTGTACTCAACAGCAGAAGTGTAACAGCTTGCATTAGTCTTTTCATTCTATTTGTATAAAAATATTTGGAAGTACAGACTTATTCAAGTACATACATTTTACAATTTGCACCAAGTATATCAAAAAAAGCCCAAATTATTTTTTTGGAACTTTTCCATTCTCAAAGCAAAACAATGGAATATAACATTTATTAACATTGTGCACACAAACAACCGAGTTACCTACAAGAAAGCAGCCAATCATAGCATGCATGCCAAATTCACGCACCTGAACACAATTACTCATGCTTTGAAGAATAAAGTGAAAGAGGGGAAAAAAAACAGGAAAAAAAACCTCCGGTTTTAATTATGAATGCCCTGAATATAAAATCTATTTGGAGAGTTTACTGATGACTCGAATGAGGGCAGCGTTTTCGTCTTTCAACCGCTGATTGTCAGACCTGAGGTCAACCAGTACCTGAAAAGGGGGGTGGGGGGTGGGGGAGTATAATTGATTATTGTATTGTAATCGAAATACCATGTATTTATTGCACAACAAAAAATATATATTTATTATCAGTAATTTCCTGAATCCTTCCAGTATTTACAAAGTCATAATACTTTCCGTAATTTGGATGTTTACTACAGAAATGCAAGAAAACTAAATTGTACAAAACTTAACATAAGGTAACACGAGGCTGCCCAAAACTGCTGCGGATAAAATGTACATTTGAATCATAAAGTTAAATAAATAAATGGTAATTGTCCCACAGTTAAACCTACTAGGATACTTGCATTTATGTAAAAAATCATGGTGTTTTTTTGGTCATGAAATTAACACATTTATATTAAAATGAATAGCATCAGCAAGTGATTAATAAACACATTTAATTTTAAAACTTTTTTTTACCTTTAATTCATCTTCTAACTCTATTGCCTTCCTCTCAAGTGCTTGTTTTTCCTATAAAAAGCAGACGTAGAATGTACAATGTACAATGTAGAATAATCTGCAACAATCGTCTCTACAGCTCCTAGTTTCTCAGTTGTTAACAGTAAAAATTGCTGATGTGGACTTACAAATCTCTCCAGTTCCAGCAAGGCCGGTCTCTCTGAGCTTTGCTCCTGACTCTGACATAAATGAATACACACATGAAATGTTAATATAAAGCAAGATGACATATTGACACTGCAAAATATATAGAGCTCACTAACAAATATGGTACCAATAAGTAATTAATTGATTTAGATAGCTGGCTGCCAATATTGTATGTGTTTCTGCAATATATAATCACCTATAACCAAATACAAATTCAAAGATTTCCATGTATTTTACAGAATTTCAAACATTCCAATGCTACCAAGAATATTTAATATTTTAGCCATAATGCCTATAGCAATTATACCGTTATGCAATCATAACTATGCAAGAAGGACATTTAGCTATTTAAAAAATGTGAAATTAGTATTAAATATTTTTATACAATGTTTGTGTCAGCTACATGACACTAGAGCAACTATAAACACTCAATTTAACTACGTCAAGATTTACAATAGACGTCCAGCGGAAGCCAATTACAGTAACGTTAGCCAACTTCATTTTCTGTAAGTGCAACTGAAATTATTTTGCATACCACACTTACTATTCTTCAGAGGCTTAATTGGTTTAATGAGCACTTGAATACTGGCAAAATAAATATTGGTTCTTGGTTCTGCACTCCATTCTCACTTTTTCTGTTTAATAAAAATCCTTCACTTCAGCCAATCAAATATTTCCATCAGATATTTCAGTCGAAAAGCCTATTGATGATTGCCTTTTCAAATAATAAAGTACAAAACAATTAACCTTATTATGCTAAACTTTAATCTATAAGCTATTTTCTTCCTTTATACTCAGTCAAACATATGCACAATTATTAGGCAAATTGTATTCCTCAGGACACATTTTATTGTAGAACAAACGATGCTCTCAGTCAATACAAAATGCACCTCAAACTTGAATGTTTAACAAAGGAAAAGTGAATTTTGTCTTTCTTAGGGGAATATATATAAGTGTGCAGAATTATTAGGCAACTAAATTACAAAAATAATTTGTTTATTCTAAATTTTTAGAGTATGTGCAACAAATAAGTAACACAAAATGCAAATAAATATGTTTGGCCTATCAAAAATATTCAGTGACTAATATAGCCACCCTTCTTTTCAATAACTGCCATGAGCCTTCTATCCATGGAGTCTGTCAGTTTCTTGATCTGTGCATGATCAACTTTTGCTGAAGCAGCAACCACAGCCTCACAAATGCTGTTCAAAGAGGTGTATCGTCTTCCCTCACTGTAAATCTCACGTTTGAAAAGGGCCCACAAGTTCTCAATAGGATTTATGTTGGGTGAGGAAGGGAGCCAGGTCATTATTCAGGCATCTTTGAGGCCCTTGCTGGCTAGCCAAGCAGTGGAGTACTTGGATGCATGTGATTGAGCACCTTCTTGAATGTAGGCTGGAGTATATTCCAGAAACTGGCAGTAGGTTTGGGAGTTGAGTTTCAGTCCATCTTCAACCCGAAAAGGTCCAACTACCTCATCCTTAATGATAGCAGCCCATTAGCAACCCCTCCTCCACCTTGCTGGCACCTGACTCGAAGTGATCCCCTGTGTCCATTAGTGATCCAGGTCCATCAAGAGTCACTCATTTCATCTTTCCATAAAACCATTGAAAAATCAGGGATTTCTTTGCCCAATCTAGACACTTATGAATATTTGTGAATCTTATTCAGTGGTGGTGGTGTTTCAGCCTTCTTGACTATGGCCATGTCTCTGAGCACTCGGCACTCCAGGTAGGTTCCAGGTTCTGGAATATGGTGGCAGTGGTAGATAATGGGTTCCTGGTAGCTTCACGTTTAATTCTTCTCAAAGTCTTTTGCAGTTAATTTGCACCTTTTCTTCTCCGTTTTTTGTGCCCCAGTTGACTACTCGCAACATAACGTTTGATTGTCCGTTGGTCACGCCTCAATAGTTTAGCTATTTCAAGCTACTGCATTCATCTAAAAATAATTTTACAATTTTTGACTTTTCAGTGTCAGTTAAATATCTTTTTTGGCCCATTTTACCTGGGTTAATGAAGCGGCCTAATAATTATGCACACCTTGATAGGTGTTAGTCACTTTTGCCACACCCTCCCTCATTACACAAATGCATACCACCTGAAAATGATCCAATAAGCATTATAATTGTGCATGCAGTGTATTTATAGTTTCCCTGAAGAGAAAGGCAGGAGCCTTAATTCTAAATAAACTTCTTCTGAGAAAATGTAAAATCTGCAATTTAATTATGGATTAAAGACACATCATAAATACACACCTAAACTAGAATGGGGTCATTATTTATTGAGTTTTATTTGAGTTAAAAAAAAATACACTATAACATGCAGGGCTAAGTGATCAGAGTGACTGAGTCAGCTGTGTTAGGACAGTGTACCTCTTACAAGGCACCATTTATTGTTGGTGCAGTAGAGCTCATTTTATTTATCAGTCACGTTTTTTTATGTTCTTATTATATCTTAAGGCGTAAGCTTGTGGAATAGGAGTTAAAGATTACTTTAATCAAAAACTAAACTTAAAGGTCCGGCCAAAACTGCAGTTGGAAAGTCCTTTCTTCTGGGGTAGAAGTAGCTCAGTCCCTGAGAACACACACCGACAAAACACCTTTTAGGTCTTTGTCTTCTAGTATAACTAGGTACAGATACAGGGAGGGGGACCGGGGACCTGTCTGCGGCAACAGAGAGCTTAGGAAACTACCATACGAAAGCAACACAGCATAAGAGAGTGATAATATGTCTGTTCTCTGCTTTTAAGGAGCAATGGTTTTATGACCTGCTAATGGCTCTCTGTGATAATTGCTGATATCATTCCCTTGTGTAAGAGAAAGGAAAATTTTGTTGTTTGTTTGGACCTTGCATAGTCCCTACATCTGAATAGCAGGATGTGTGAAGAGATTTGTCTGCTTTCTTTTTTAGGTTGTCATGAACATGCATGAGTAATATAGCTGCATGATGTAAAATAACTTATTATGAAAGCCAAACATCCCACCACTTCAATCGTCAAGGTTATTGAGTAAGCCAACATTAGCTGAAGCAAAATAAATATTGTGCCACGCGTCCGTCTCGAATACACACACGGGAGAGGTCCGGGCACGCCCATCAGCACCGGCTGAGGATCAGGCTAATTACAAACAGTATTTAACGACCTGTGATCCCTCAGTAGGTGCTGGAGTTGGTAGAGGAGCCGGGCGACGGGGAAATGCGGCGAGAGAAAAGGCGGAAGAACGAGTCGACGCGGCGAAGCCCTGAAGAGTGATTATTGTTTATTTTCTGTTAGCTTAAATAAAGCCGGCAAGAAGCCGGAGAACCTGGAAGTGTCTATACCGATTATTCCTGAACCAAGCACGTCGGCGTGCTACAAATATATTTAAGAAACCAACTACTAAGTTGTTCTGAACCTTTTTGCAACCATCTATATATTCATGTATCGATCCTTTTGGTAGGTGGTGTTGTTGGGTTGGTGGCAGTATAGGATCTTTGTCAAAAGGCGTGAGCACCACCTCCCCACCCGACCCCACGTATACTCCTATTTATCCCTATACCACTGCATCATTTACAATAAACCCCGTTTTGCATGCACATTCAAACCACTGACTGCCGACTGTGCTCTAGTTAGCTATAATCTCAGACTAGAAAATTCTGAGATAGCGGGCTCTGGACCTAGAGCACAGCTAACCCTGTAGGCTCCAGCTGCACCAACTGACTACATGCTCTCCAACTACATGCTCTCCACACACATCACCACCATTTCTGACCACCCAAGTTTATCTACATTTACCCTGATTCAGACTATGAGGTCTTACAACTCAAATAGAAATACTGGATAACCACCTGCTCCAGACAATTGCACCAAATGTCGTTCCTCACCTTACAGCCACACCGAACACCCCCCTTTCTCTGTCACTAAGCCCGCTTCACGCCATTGCTGAAAAAAACTGGATCCCACAGTACAGAATATTTAGTCTCTCGGCTTCCCTTCTCATCAAAGACACTTGAACATGCTGCTGCTAACCAACTTACTTCCAGTCACAGAATGATTTCCTGGACCCTCATTAGTCTGGCTTCACCCAGACCCCTCTGGGTCCCTGTTGCAGCTCAGATCTGCCACATGATCCTTACTCTCACCCACCAAACGACCACTGGATCCCAGTGGTCGTTACCTCAGCACACTCATCTCACCTTACTTTCCCACCAGACCCCTATTATGAACTAACCTCTAACAAATACATGCTTTATGTGGTTGAAATAGTTGTGTATTTAAATTGGCTAATTATTGTTAATGAAGTTTAGTTATGTAGCTAGTGCCATGCAGTTAAACAGAACTTTATTTTTACTTGACTTTATAACTCTTGATTTGTACATTGTAATCTCCTTAGCAAGCTATGCCACTTAAGTAAATCAATAAATGTTCAAAATGTAAATTTATAAAACCAAATTTGCTAACTTTGAGTGCTACATGATCAGAGAACGAAAGTTTAATGGGAGTTTCCCAGGAAAGCTGGCATGCCCTTAATATAAATAAAATATTAGACATAAATTATGCATTTATGTCAGATTTGATAAATGGTTCATAACAGACGTCTTCCACTGATAAAGATAAAATTTCCCAAGCACCCCACAGCAATCTTACCCATTTTAAAATAAAAATAAAAATAAAAACACCGATGCTTTAAAGATTAAAATCATTTTAGGTTTATTCTGGTTAACCTTAGGCAATAAGGTTGAAATATATTTTTCTAACTGACCAGGAGAGCAGAAAAGCCATGTGTAGAGGACACGGGTATTGTGGGAGACTTATTCTTAAAAAATGGTTTTAGTCTGAAACTGTCAGATGTCAGTGCTAACCCATTAAAAATTAAGATAATCCAATGTAGTAGCCTATCACATTAGTTCGTGGGCGTGTCTGAATGAAGAGGGAAGTTACGAGAACATGCTGAGAGTGAGAGCGAAATTTAAACGAAATTTTTGTATTGAAAGCCAAAAAAAAAAAAAAAACTAGCACGCAGAAAAGCAGACGGATAGTTGCTGACGTTTGCGCGAGTGACGGAGAGTGGCTGAATTTTGTGGACTACCTATTGCTTTTCGCTGTTTTTGGCTACTTCGGAGCTGTGTTATGATGGCGGCATTGTTTGAAATGGTAATGGACTGAGAATATCGAAGGTTACGTCTGCCCCGCGAGTTTCAGGAGGAACGTTGCCCATTGCTCAGAAGCTGCAAATAAAACTGTGCTCACGTAAAGATCCTGCTTCTCCGTTTAAAGTAAGGGAAAGTTACGCTGCCACCCAGACGACATTTTACTAGCGACTCATCTCATCACAACAGACTGGCATTTCTGTTTGTTTAATTGTCAGAGACAGAGCTATTGACGTATTAAAACCGAAGGGAAGAGTGTGTTTATGTAAGTTTAGTTATAGTGAACATAGCGATGGTGTAAAGAGTGTCATCTTGATAACCTGGTTTCTTAGAGTATTTTGAGTTATACTGTAGAGTGAAAGCATTAAGGTGGAAATAATCTTATTTGTTACTAAGGAATCCAAGTAATTTTGTGATTTATAAGTGCAAAAAGAGTCATTACTGTTGTGTACAAAAGTGACTGAACCTTTTATTTTTTTATTGAGAACTCATTTAAATTAGTAAGCATTTCCACTCACTCAAAAATAAATGCTTTTAGTTATTTAACTTTAACTGCTGTTTATGTTTCCACTTGTATGCTACCTTGGAGTAAGGGCATCTCACCTATCTTGTTAGATCTGGGAGTTTATGCTAGGCTTTTTCAGCATAGGCCCTAGGCTATGCTAGGTTTATGCTAGGCCTAACTTTAATAGTAGTACATTGTGACACATTTTCCTGAAGCCCTCCTTGCCAATTCTTATAGTCTTCAAGCTGAACATCATACAGACTAAGATAGTTTCAAACATACTTGCACATGTAAGTACAGACACCAACTGTATTGGGAGCAGGGACTCAGATCCTTTTGCTGACTCAATCGTCCAAGGTAGGGTAGTGTTACTATATTCCCCCTGCAAGGCGGCTGCTTAACTGCCCTGCTACACATGCATAATTACGAGCTCTCGTGGGTGGGAGTCACAAGGGCTCAACACTAACAAGTCTCCTGTCAGCTTTCTGGGTGCCGGCAGGCTGGCAGTGCCTCCCCTCCAATGGAAAGTTTGGGAGGGTGTGAAAGAAGTAATTTCATTCGTTTTTTTTTTTTCAGTTAAAATATTTGTTTGTTTCAAATCTACCCACCACTACCCAATTCTGGATTCAGAATGGCGAATTACGTCAAAAGGTGTCTGGTTTGGATCCCTGTTAACTGACATGAACCCCAGCCCCCAACAACCACAAACTACTAAAAGGCTGCAAGCGGGTCCTTAAAGCTACTAGACATGCTAACTAATATTTAACTCACTGTAAGCCACATAAGCACAGCACACGGTTCAGCACCAACTAGAGGGAAGGCACATCCCTCTGACAGCACGGACAGCAGAGAATCACATGAGGTTGATGTTCGCCTGTAATCGAACATCCCATGCCGGCATAAACCAAACCTACGCCAGGCAGTATTCAACAAATCGTGAAACAAGCCTCACTTGATTCCTGGTCACAGTCAGCAATAACATGTTACCCTTCAAAACAGTGTACCAAACAGAAATGCAGCATATTCTGTGAGAGGGTATGTATTGAGGTATATGCTAAATGTTTGAGTTATCCCAGCCTTGACCTTACTGACATGTCTGCATTGATTTATATAGTCAAAGGGGCAGACTGCACCACTAGTGTGTCACATATTAAATGTTTTGCATTTTGCTGCATGGCTGCCTTCATCACTGCTTGCAGCTATATATAATAATAATAATAATAAATAATAAATTTATTATCCGTTTTCAGCCATTTATGATCCCAGCCTTCCTTCTTAGCTAATTTATGATTTGTTGCCATTCCTTTTGCTCACTGACTAAAATATTTATTCAAAATTGATTAGTCTTTCTTCACATGGGACTATTGTTTTTATGTATTATAATGGTAAAAAAGGCAAAGTATTGAGCTTGTCATGTCATCACACTGGGCTAAAAAGCTTTCCTGGATGGAAAGCAAGCAATACCTTGGCACAAGAAGAAAGTAACTATATATTTATTAACTGAAACCATATTTTCTAAAGGCCAAAAAGTAAAAATTCTTCAAAATCTTTTTTTTCCTAGTAAGAAAAACTCAAACAATTTAGTCATTTGGAGTATTCTTTTGCTTGGTGGATAGAATCAATTTAAATTAAAATAACTGTAAAAATCATCACGTTAGTACAGACGGTTTCACAGGCTCTTGACTCTCGCTTCAATGCCTACCCTGTCTGGAGGTACCACACTGCACCCACCTGCCTCAGCTTCTCCAACTCCACTTTGTTCTGAATGAGTAGCAGCTCTGTCTCTTGTAGCTTCTCTTTCAGCAACTCATTGTCTTGTAATAACCTGGAGTACAGCTGAGAGGGAGACAGTTAAGTACAAAACAGCAGCAAGATGCTAAACAAAGGTATACAGCATTCGTACTTCGCATTCGCATTTAATTACATTACACAGCAGGCACTTATAATTGTAGTTATGTTAGGTTAAGAGGAAATATTATAATTGCCGTATCATGTATCAGTAGGTGCAAAACTTTCAGAATAATATACTCTTTCAGGAAACATGTAGTTTGGTGCTCTGCCAGAATGGTAATGTAATAATGGAAACCTCTGCAAAAAGCTAGTATACCATACATCTTGCAGCACAGTGCAAGATGTGTTCTTACATTAGACTAATAAAAGTGACCATACCCAAGTATAGAGTGCCTTGCAAAGTACTAGCCTTTCCGCAGTTTTCACCTTCAATGTCTCAAAGCTCAAAACAATAGCAATACTGACACTTAAATATTAACCAAAATTTTATAATTTAAATTAAAACCATCATTGCAGATTTTTAAAAAAATTCAAATTCCTACAGCACCGCATATACCATACGTAGGTTGCATCAAATCATTAAAGTAATCCATAGTAAAAGGAATTGTGGGTCTAAATGCAAAGTGTTACACCTGGCACAAAACCAAAATAGTACATCACCCAGTTAATATAATCCCTACAAACATTGTGGTGGCAGAATCCTATTATGGGAATGGTTCTAATCACTGGGGACTGGGGAGCTTATCAGAATTGAGGGGGAATTGGAGTAGCAAGTAGGGGAAAATCTAAGACGAAGACCTGATTTGGTCTGCTAAAAACCTAAACCGGAACAAAATTAATATTTCAGTAGGACAATGATCCAAAGAACCAAAAGGCCAATGCTCTGGTACACAATGGCTTAATATCAAAATGAATTGACAAATCGTGGCGATTTAAATTGCTGTCCATTAATGATCCCAAAACAACAAAGCTTGAGCAACTATGAAAAAGTTCATTAAAAGTTGTATAAAACTGTTCGTGTTTAATAAGGTCTCTTTATGCAATTAATATCTTATGACAAAAAATGATAATTAGAAATTGAACATTAAGAACTGTACCTTTTTGTAGTCAGGGAAAGTTGATTGGTTTGAGTAATCTTCCAGCTGTAGTTCACTGACAGATAGAAAATAAATTAATTTAATTCAATAAACAGTTACTTATTAGCCTATTTGAACACACCCACAGCCAGGATCCAGGACTGATACACCCTAGTATAGTTTACATAAACCACAGGTGATCCCCATTGAAACACACCGCTTATTTTTTAATTTGTTTTTCTCATAACTTAAGAGGCTGAAGAGACAAGTTTACCTTTACCTGTACTTGAAATGTTACACATGTAATTATTAAAATTTGGATTTGAGTTAATTTCACTCAGTCTGATCACTTCTGGGACTGGCATGCACTGTGTATTAATCATAAGGAAAGGTACCTTGCGGGAAAGAGCGTCGCTGGCCAGATTTGAATCCCATTCCAAAGGATTAAAAATAAGCTATTCAGAGAGTCATTCAAAATGAATTTCCGAATGATTGTGAACTTCACATGAAGATATTTTGTCTTGGAATGTGCTTATTGGTTTCTTAAGATTGAGAGGTGGTGGAAATATTTAATCAAGATAACATGTTTTACATATGCAGCTCTAAATGTCAATCACCACTCAATTTACTCTGATTTTCAATGTCATGGGTCATCCATTACTACAGTCACAGTCATTGTTAAGGGTCCTGTAAATTGTTCAACTTGCACAGCAAAGCAGTCTTCTCCAAGCCTTGGTTTAGTCTCTTGTTGAGTAAAAATCAAATAAGCCCTTAATTTGCAGCATCACGCCCTCCCGTCATGACTTTTTTACCCTATACCTTTGCGGCTCATTGTGGATTATTACTTAATTCTTACTCTTCTATGGAATATGTATTTCAAGGAATGCTACATTATAAAAAAGAAATCAACGATATGCATGTTAGATCCATTATTAGTCATTCATTCAGGATCTTCATGGCATTCAATAGCACAATTGAAATTATCGGATAGATCTGAACCAATATCACTCTCTAACAAGGCCTTGTCTGCAGGATTTTGCGAGAGCAGTTCCCACGCTAAAGATAATTAAACAAACTGTTTGTTCCGTAATGGAAACATCTGTTGAAAAATAAAAAATACCAATGATGTCGTGCTCCAAGCGCCCACAGGGATTTGTGCCGCAGGTGGAACCACATGTCACAAATGTCTCCAGAGCGGGTTCTCTTCAACATGGAGTTAACAGCTATTAAAAGTACATATCCAGGGCTTTCAAATGTGGCATTATGGTAATGGAGAAATGCGGAATGTTTGAATCTGCCCCTTCTAAAATATTCTCAAACCCATTGCTAACCAATTAGAACACTGTTTAAAACACGGCCAATGTCTCTAAATTTTAAAGAATTGCTGATATTTAATTAAAAGTCAAAATGACAATGATGAAAGAAGTCGAACTGGCGTACGAAAAACAGATGATCCCAAAATTAGTTGATCATAATGCAGCAGTTGTTCACTGAACGGACTCCACTAAGCTATCAGAGATTTTTTATTGTGCATTTGATTTTAGAAAAAAGTATATTGAACTGTATTGACATAACCCAAACCTCATGATAGTGCATCTTCACAGACTCTATAATGCCACGTAAGATCAGATGTTAGTACTATATTTACTACTGAGCTACAGCAGCGACTTTAGATTGATGGTTATATTTTTATTTCAGGGTTTCTGATGGATAACCTAAGTTCCCTTTCAAATATAAAATATCACTAATGGGTTAATATATCTTTGCTGTCATCTGAATGGGTGAGTCAGTGCATGTGCATACATGTCATTTCATGATAACTGTATTATGTGTTGCTCAGCATGCTGGAGCCTTACAGACAACAGTACAGCCCTGTGACTGATCTGTAGCAGATAAAACTGCTCAGATAGACGTAAGCTCCATGTCCTCTCAAGGATAACTGCCTTACACAAGGTACAGCATGTGAAGGCTCCCTTTGTCAAATTGGAAGGGAGGGAGATTTCCAGACACTCCCAGCTCATATGACTGATTTACAAAGAATGATGCAATTGTCTTGGGCATTAAGTGAGGTGACCTAGGACTGTGCATATGAAAAGAGCAAGCAAGCCTGCAACTCATTCACACGTTTAGTGGAAACAGTTGCTACCAAAAAGGCAGTCTCATATCCGCCGAGCACATGGGCTCGAAGAGTGGTTTCAGGAGCTGGTAGGGGGCCGGTAGCACAACAGTCAACCTTCACTGGGGAATGAAGTTCTTCCTCAGTGGCTGCTGAACCCCATTAAAATCTGCAGGCAAATTGTAGAGAATACAAATTTTAAGGCCGTTGCGATCGGTGGTCCACAAGGGGATGCTGAAGGCGTCCTCCCTTGTGAGACTGAGGCAGCTTTCCATGCATGGAAAAACTGGATGTCGTGGGGCATGCCTGGGATTGCTCCTGGGGACATTACTGCTGCTTAGCAAAAGGCAGAGAGGGCAATAGCTACTGCACCAATGCCTGCTTAGATCCTGTCACACCCCATTCTTGGGTGAGATTCTACCGTTAGTCCCAAGGCTAGGGTACCCAGTTCTAAAATGATGTGCAGTTTTCCCTCTTTCCCAAAAAAATCTAATTGGTCTCATCATTTGTACCATACCCATTAACCACAGATACAATAAAAGAAACTTACACAGCCTCAGTTTCGCTAACCCAGAAGTGATGAATCAGAGTGTATGAGAGGGAAATGTGATGTGGGGATTAAGTGGAGTTCACTGTGCTTGACGTTGAGTTATCGGGTTTGTGACGTTGAAATAGAGCCCGATAGTTTTGGCACCCAAGTCATTAGGTGCTAAGTTGACGAAAGCTTTAGGTCAAGTGAGGTTAAGTGACCTGGTGTGATGGGCCGTCATGTTAGCATCCAATAGCATGGTATACCAAAGCTGGGAATGGGCCGTGACCTGAGCACCTATTTTCCTGCTTGGAGCATGATCAAGCAGTCTGGTCAGCTTCAGCTAGTGTTTATTTACCAGCAGAAGTCAGGGTTGAATCCACTGCAAGCTGATGTTGGCAACTTGGCTTGCTATGAACCAAGCACACTTCCTAAACAGGCCATAAAAGCACTAACCATATAAGCTCTCTAAAAGGAGGGTGTTTTGGCTGGGTGCTCCCAAGAGGACTGCTCCAGTCAAAAAGACAGATAGAGGTATTCTCCAAGCCAGAAACCCACTGTACATGAAAATTGGCCAGGACATGCCAAGAGATCATGTGGCTGTCCGCATAGGTGGCATAACCACAAAGAGCAAAAACAGCATGACTGCCTTAGACTCAACTGCCTCTGTGGAGGGAAAATTTAAATGTAAGAGTCACTGCATAGCAGTGCCCTGCACACAGCTGAAAAAGCACCGCTTCAGCAAGATTATATTGATTACCTGGAAGATGAAACTGCACTATTGAGATGTACGTTTGCCTGGAACCCCCCTTCCTTGAACTTGACAGTGAACATCTCGTGCCTGATCACGCTTGCTTTATTTAGTGATTCGGATGTCCCTTCCAGGTTTCGTAAACCATCAGTAACTGTAGTATTAAAATGTTCACAATATCCCAAAACACTGAAAATTACGTGACACTCTTCAATTTGTCCACATTTAATTTTTAGGCATCACCATTTAAACAAGCATATATAAGTAATACAAACGCACAATAAAGAGAATCAACACAACAGAACCTCATATTCTGCTTGCATAAAGGAGACTTCTGAAAAAAAAAAAAACCAGCTAAAAACTACCAGATTTAAAACAATATATAGGGCAAGAGCTCTTTTTAGCACACTTTTTGCCATTTCAATAAACCTCAATATTTCCATTAATACATTTTGCATTTGATTTCTCATTAAAGGAACTCCATGTAAACAGAGTCAGTGATGTTTCACCTCTCTACAATGGCTATAATTTACAGTCTGCTCTCCAACTAATACAATTAAAACACACTTGTCCTACACATCTCTTAAAATGTGCTCACCCCTAAATTGAAAAGTTTATAATTACTATCCAAGGAATAAAATGGCATCACAAATAAGCCAATACTTTTATTGAATTAGGGACGAAGGGATCTTCATAAGAGGATATATTTGTCTGGAGGAATGAGCTGGAGGAAAGTTTTAAATGACTGGTAACATTAACACCACAGAATTATGAATAAATGCAAATACCCTACATTTTCTCCCAAAAAGGTATTTTTTCACAACATTGGCTATTCATGCCAGCAACAATGCACTGTAAAAATGCAAAATGTATACGTGTTAACAGGTAGTAAGTGTAAGAAAACAAGAAGGGATTTACTTTGGTGTGCTGGAGCTGTCTGACAGAAATTCATCCATTGTGTCACTATCTTCATTCTGAAATACAACATTGTATCAGACCCTTAAACCAATAGTTGAGACTTGTGACTTAATCACTGATGAAATCAAAATGTTGATGGTCTGCATGTTATTCTGTACAGAAGACTGGAAAATAAGTTATTCAGCAAGCTGTAAATGCGTTACAATACCATAGGAATCACAAACTCACAAATTGAAAACCATAAGACTTAAAATTGAAATGCGTTTCAGTGGTACTGAGAAACTCATGTGACAATTTCTTCATACAGATAAATCTATCTTACAGCACATCAAATCTCTATATTATAATACAGTATCACATTTTCATGCATATATGAGGGGAAAATTAATTCCAAAGGAAAAATCCTATGAGCAAAAGACTATCAGACCCTAGTTAGCGAAATAGTTTTTCGCCAATACTATCACAGAAGCAGGGCTATTCGTTTGTCTTTTTCAACACTTGTATTTCAGACTATAGCTTGTTGCTGATTTTAACACCAGAGAGCGACCCAGCAATGTCAACCACAGGTGGCCCGGTGACAGCCAAGAAATCACAATTTTAATATGGAAATGTTAATAAGCTATTTATAGATGCATTTGTAAATACAGTTGTGTAGGCATTAGGTCCGTATTTTTTCTTTTCTTTTTGTGTCAGTAATATTGTAACATACTCTTCAATTTGCGTTTCTATCCAGAATGCTACAGCTCCGTAGCATTATAAAATTCCTTTTAGATGACTTTAGCAACTTTTGAATTTAATCAATAAATAATTTTGACTAAATAAAACATTGAATTACACTTATACTCATCCCTAATTAATACATTTTTTCCTCCTAGTAAGTGAATACTTTTACAAGTTCCAATACCACTCTTTTACTGATTTTTAAATCTTTCAGTGGTTCAGTCTTCTTCATTCTTACCTCTCTTGGTGATACCTGTAAAATGCCAGTGGGTCGCCTTTCTTTCCTCCCTCTCCTGCGGTCTTTCACTCCCTGCCGGATGCCACTCTCTACATCTGCAAGGCCATTCTTCACGAGCCCCATGTCTATAAACCAAACGAGCAAGTTTCAATTTTAAGAGCTTCAGAAACACTTTTTAAATTTCAATCACAGAATGATATGGCAGGCTGCAAACACAAAAGTAATGCACAAATCATTATTAGGTTATTGCTAAAAATCCTGCCACTACACAAAAGGAAGGTGAACAATTGATTTCCGATCTAATTGTTTTCAGGTCCCCTTTCATTTTACACTATGAGCTAAGTAGAGATGCAGTGGTGGTTGGAGATACGGAAATTCCTTCCAAATGGCACAGCGGGCACCCAGGAAGACGCAACAGGAGACACACTGATTAGTTATAGGCTAAGTGGAAAACTCCCACCCATCCCAAAGGCACTATTCAAATTTTGTCTCCCTGCACAATTGCCATCAGTAACTCTATACGAAGAGAGAATCTCGCTCCCAAGAATAGTGCATAGGGATAGAAGCTATCCGACTCTAAAACACCCTCACTGCAGGAAATTTCCCAGACTTTCCATGGAGTTTACTTAGAGGTTGGTCCAATTTTCATCAGGTGATTTTTACAAGGGGTTAAAAAAGTCCTATGAATGTTATTAAAATGAATATGTTGGTGATATGGGTACCTGGAGGAAAATTTGAAATGATTCCAGGCAGAGTCCCAAGATATGGCATCTCCAGCAAGAAATAAATCATTGCTTCAAATAGAGTGGATCACCAATGACTTTCAAAAAAGGGGAATGAAGCGTGGAAACCAAATCCCTTGTTTTACCCTCCTATCCAGCACAGTGCAGTGGTAGCCCAATTCCCCAGGGCACCTCATTAGGCATTCATTGCTGAGCACAGGTTAAGATAAAAATTTGAGATGCACCAGGTAAATTATATTGTGATTCAAATCTTGAAACAGAAATCTGGATGCAATACAAAGGACCAGAAATATAATCTTCTGCCTCTGGCAGATTTCTTACATTGCATTGTAGAAAGTTTGTAGCGTGTAATTCGTCCATGTACTTAACAAGGGATGGAATAAAGAGTCACTGAACTAAAAAATGAATGTGGGGAAGCACATAATTAAAAAAAAAAAAAAAAAAACTTGCAACGAGTTTGGAAGAGATTACTTTGAGATTTTATGGAAATTTGAAATCAAAGAATGTAAAGATGGGTAGTCTACACAGATATTTAAAATGATTGACTACCGACATTTTGCGCTTCATGCACACACCTTCATCATGGAAAACACACGAAGAAATGCATATTGTGCAGCTTTCAAGTAAAGGCGATCGATCTGGCTGTCGAAGGAGGAAATAGAGCTGCTGCAAAACTATTTTTATTTTTTTAACCAGCTGTGTTACAGGCACTGTTCGGAAAAAAGCATTTACTTTACGTATTTGATTAAAAGTTAAAAAAATCTTTGTGTAAACATCTCATGTTACAACTTGGACACCTGCGGCTTATAGACAACTGCGGCCTATATATGTACAAATTTTTTTTTCTTTTTAAAATTATATTCAGGCGCACTCAATAGTCTGGAAATTACGGTAATTAATATTATAACCCTGAAAATAAACTAAAATAGAAAATATTAGGTGGGTGGATTGATTGGCCAACTTTGCCAATAAATAAGACATCGTCCGCATGCAACGAGATGACAAAAGGACTGCAGATGGGGTGTAAATATTCTTGACTGCATGGATTATGTGAAGCAGACGGACATTGTCAGATACTAACCGTGTCTTAATAAAGCCTAGCCGGTCTGATAATGATTTAGTAATGTGGGTCTCAATTCGACAAGCCAGTACCATAGCAAATATTTTAACCACAGAATTTAACAATGAAATAGGCAATAACTGCAACAATTAGTGGGGTCTTGGCTATTATTTCCTTACAGAAGAGATTTAACGTCTCTTCCAAAAGATCCTTTCTCAATGACAGCTTGAATTACAAACTTTGCCCTCTGTTAGAAGAAAACTTCTGGGGTTGCAGAGACAAAGTCATCTTTAGGTGCCGTAATATTGGAGAAAGCACTGCTATCTGCTCCAATAAATTCTAGTTTGGTATCAAGATCTTAATTTTTTTTTTTTAAACCTAGATTTACTCTGATTAGAAGCAAACAAACTATCACTGATTTAATGGATTTAATTGCATCACACTAAAAACAAGGATTATTCACAGAACCATGATTAAATACAATGAACTCAGCTAGTTTTGTCTGAAATGTCATGGTAAATTTATCGCCAGTACAGTGCAAAGGTGGCTTCAGCCATTTGTGACAAAATCCTAACATGATTTCTCGGTATTGCAAAAGAAAAAACAGGCTACAAAATAGTTTAGCCTATAGTTTCACAGAAGAGATCCTTTGAAATGTTTTAATCACTTCATCATGCAAACAAATAAAACAATTATCAGGGTTAAAATGCATTGTGTAAATGGCAAGTAGTAAATGGGACTAGATGGCATTAAAATTATATTCATTTAACCGAAGCATGTTTCTATTAAAAACAATGCATTTTTCATATACAGCTGCAAGTTATGCAATAAAACTGGAGTATGCAAATATTGTGAGTCGACTGTTTGACTCTTCTCGCGTTGATTAGACCAAATATTGTGCGATTGAACACATGTAACCCTGTGGGCCTTCTCTATCGGCAGAGGGCTGCCTTTGGCTCCCATGTTCTTGTCACATAGTTCATGGCGCGAGCGAATACTGTGCATGTTCTATGGGCTAACAAGGCAAGATGACGGCTAGGAAGCACTTACCAATTAGAGACACAAGGTTTGCCATTGAAAGTAATAAGTAGTCAGACTTCTGTGACGTTTAGTGTAGGACTTCAGCACGAAAAGGCAAAAAGAACTAACCTCTTTCAGCAAGCGTCACTGTGACAACAGGACTAACTGGCTGGATACAGCGTTGAGAATCTGGAATTTTAGCAACAATTTTCTCTGCTTCCTTCAGGTCTGTCAGTGTAACACCCTGCAACTCAAACAAGCAAATTCAAATGAGTAACGCCACTTCGTATTAACAGCCACAGCTTTCCCAGGCATTAGAGGATCTTTTTTTCTAAATGTTAAATATAACCTTTCCAACTAATAATGCCCAGAAACTTAACATTCCACCAATGAAAAGTATGTTAAAACAAATAAAATGAAGAAGGATTTTCTAATGGCATTTCCAATTGCATATTACATATAGCAGTAGAACACATTATCTATGAGGATTTTTTCCTTAATCATGGAACATCATTTAAAAGTAATATTGACTTTTGCTTTGGTTTTCTCCTTCTAATAAATTATTTCACATTTTTCCTGAACTAGCAAAAACAATTACAGAGACTATGCTGTTTCTCCCTGTTTGATTACTATTCAGGACATATTAAGTGAGTAACACCTGTGTGGAGCGTCGAGACTGGCGCATGAGCCGTGACCGTGCTTTCCTCTGTGATTCTGACTCCTCATCTCTTATTGGGGCCTGGAACCTATGAGCAGAGAATCATATATTGATATTGTGACACACCATTGTTCTCTTCACAACCCTTTACACAAGCAATTCTCACAAAACAAGTACCTATTTGATACTACTTTTTATAATTTTTTCACTCTGATCAACCCACAAACTTATCGTAGTTGGCATTTGTTCAATCTCTGTCCTTGGGCTTACTTGCGCCTGTCTGGATTTCCAATGTTTGAGTTATCAACAGTGTGAGGGGTGGGTTGGACTCGGGCCGTCTTGCTTTCCCTTTCTCTCTCCTTCCGTTCTTTCTCTTCTTGAAACTGGAGAAGGGGCAATATAAAAAGACAAGACGTTTAAAAATTAACTAATATAATACAAAATTAGTGGGTCAGGTCATATATTCCTTTTTCCATAAATTCCATTTCCATATGTTGTATAGTGCAACATGTTAATGAAAAGCATGGTAAAACCTAGCCTGTAAATAAACAAGACTGAGGCAAGTAGACATGGAGGACTTTATCAATGTTCAATATCTGTTTGGGGACAAAACCAAGCAACCAGATAATTTTGACCTAGTATATATTCAACCTTATTTAATCAACAGAGCAAACGAATTGAATAGAACGTTCACAGAGCGTATTCTGAGCAGCAGTATTCTAGCTCACCCAGTGGCACTGAGAAAAAAAGCCTTTCTATTCTAAAATAGCTTTTCTTTTCTTAATAACCATCTTCTGCCAACAGCTAGCTTAAAACAAATACACTCGTCCCGTAGTAGACAGTTGTGCCTTGACAGCCACAAATATGGGTGAAAGGATATTGGAGATAATTGCCTAAATTCAATGTAAAATCTTTGGTGCATTTAATTTTTTCAAGGGCAAGGTGGCACCCAGATCAAACTAATCTTAAATTAAAGATTGATTTGCCTTCTTTCAAAAAAAAACTATTATATGTGACATTTGTAAAATATATATTTTTGATATTTGAGGCTGAATAGTACTAGGATACAAACCAAAAAAAAATTCAATTGAAATGGAAGGAATTCTTTGATTGTGCCTCAGATTCTTTCATATGTGTGGTAGTAAATGACACCTTCCTGAAATTTACATATAAGGTAGAACACAGTATTCCAATATAGAATAGAATTCAAAGGGATCCTGTACTGGTCTAAAAATGTTCATTTATCATATTAAAAAAATATTTTTAAATATTTTTAAAAATAAATAAATAAATAAATAGTTATTCATTTAGCTTGGTATGGGTTAAAGTTTTTTTGCTTTTTTAAACATTTGCTGGACGCTACATTTTTAAATGCCCTGCTAAAAACTCATGTGGTGCAGGAAGTTTCCATTACAAAGGCAACTTTATGTTCACTGGAGCTACAAAGTTTAACAAACTCAAGGTCAAACAGTTCAGGAGTTACATCAATTTAACATTAACTGCTCTTTATAGTGCCCCATGTAGGGGGGCACATTTTTTTTTTTTTTTACATAGGTTTTATTTGTGTTGAGACTTTCTAAAGTCACTTCTAATTGAAGACATTTATCAGAGCAGTCAGTATATATTTGTCAGAAAAAAACAAACATCAATGAAGTAAATATTAATACAATGGAATCTAATAAAAGCTTCTGTTGGCCTCCCTTAGAATGCGAACTGAAGCAATTTGCTTTGGTAGTACATTTTTCAAGAAGTTCTGTCGTATGTTCTTCCAAGCTTCTTGCAGGGTGTGCCATAACTTCTTTTCAATCAATCAATTTTATTTTTATACAGCGCTTTTCACATGTTGCCATGTCACAAAGACGCTTTACATAGAAAAAG